>KZ809585.1:52500-82725 GCA_000696205.2 Oncopeltus fasciatus
TAAGTCTTGTTGTTCCTTGTCCACATTTGATGGACTTTCTAAATTTTAAAGCTATTTGTTAAAATTACTATTTTTTATATGAATGTTGAAGAAAAAATGCACTCATTATTTTAATAAATAATGGATTAAGCCATGTGTATAAGCTAATATTGAATAATTGAATAAATATAATTACCTGATCTCGCAGCGTTCCAAGACACATATATGGTCGTTGTGGAATATAAAAAAGCTTAGATTTTGGTGGCTTGATCAATGTGCCTCCAAAAAGAGGCCAAAGCTGAAAATAATGAAAAAGTTTGACAAGAATAAAATACATTTTTCAATATATAAAATTAACAAATAATAAACAGCAAAAGTCTTCATATTTGTTACCCTATATTCAGTGTAAGGTTAATTAAGTTTTTTTCTTAATTATATTTACAAATTTTCTTTTATTTCAAACATTTCAAACAAGTATAGTAAGCTTTATACTAAGACCCAAGGTAAGGAAACAATGACCAATGATGACATAATTGAATGAGAAATTACTAAACAATAAAAAATTATTTTCTTCTAATACTCTATCTATTTTTTTTTTAAACTAAAAATCAAGCTAATAAACCCTAGGCCGAGAATTTATAAATAATAATACAATTTACACTATTATTTTGAATTAGCAAAAATGGATTCTGGCTGGCTTGCATCACAACAGCTGAAGTGGCTACCTTTTGATTAACCTGCCTTTGACTGCAGTTATATCAAAATGTTCCATCAGTTCAATATCGTTGATCGCATGAAGTTATGCAAAAGCATTAAAATGATCATTTTTTGTGCCTCAATTAGTAAAAACCATCAATAACTGTCCTGACAGTCTGTTATAGTAGCAAAAAACCAAAATTAATCTACAACTAGACAACAAATAATTTGTGCATTCTAATATATTAAGGTATATGACGCAGTACTTATCCATTTCTTTAGTATAAATTTAATTGTGCATCATTAAAATTACTTCATAAATCATAATAAGTATGACATTATTAAGAAAAAGGTCAGTCATATATGATATGATCCTAAACCTGTTCTGTTTGACCATTGCATCCAATAATATTACACCTGAGAATTTAGCTCCTTGTCCTACCATATGTATATATGCAATATATTCAGAGTATGCTTTTATCCATTGTATTTTAACACATATATTATTTTCTAAAATTGAGTTATTTATTCAAATAGAGAGTTTCTTTGACCGTAGATATTATTATTAGAGGTTTTTTTGTTAAGGTTCGGTCAAGGTAGATCCAAAAAATACAAATTTTAAAAATGTTGTGTCACCAAGACCTCATTTTCATGACCAGAATTTTCATAGCCTGGTGGCTTACAATGTAAGCCGAAACATTGGTAGATAATTTTAAAAATACACATTTTGTTCACGTAGGCTTCCACTGTCTTGGAGTTTTTAGGTGCCAAGCTTTCACATATTGTGTGAGGGCTTCTTTCAGGGCTGAATGGAGAATGAGAGCGTTGCTAGGTTCAGGGGCCTTATATACACCTCTTCGTTCGGACCTCGATCTCAGCCTGCCTTCTGATTGGCTGTTCATTTTTCCCGGGGAGTCTGCTGCTTCCCAAACGTCAACTCTCTGGAACAGCAAGTCATGTTTCTGGTGCCAATAGGAGCTCCCCTAACTGGTTTCCTCTGAAATAAAGCGGGTTTCCAGTTATGACTTAATTTATAACCATCTTCTTTGTTAATATTATCTGGATTAATTGGATTACTGCTCTCTTTAGCGATAATGGAGGCGTTTTCAAATTGTATGTGATGGCTAGTGTCTGTGAAATGCTCTGCTAAAGCCGATTTTTCAGTGCATCCATGTTTTATATCTGCAATATGATCCTTTAATCTGGTATCGATGGTTCTGCCAGTCTCACCATGTATGACTTTCCGCATGAGCAGGGAATGTTATATACCCCTGGAGTCCTCAGGCCCAGTTGTCTTTGGAATTTGGAAGAATGTCTGTCATTTTCTTATCCGTGGTATACGTTGTTCTAATATTATGCTTCTTTAGAATCCTGGCTATCTTTTCAGTTGTTCCTTTTAAATAAGGGACAGTCGCTTGCCCTCTGTATTCTTTCTTGTTATCTTCCTCCATGTTTCGTCATCGATTCCTTTTTCTCAGAATCCTGACAAGAACTTCCTTTTCATAGCTGTTTTTAATAAATGAGGTCCTTAAGTGTCTTCTTTCCCTGGGTAGTTGAGTCTTTTCCGACATCTCTGCTCTGTTGAGTAGGGTGTTTATGACTCCTTCCTTCTGAGCCGGGTGGTGATGCAAGTTTGCGTAAAGATATCTGTCTGTGTGTGTGGGTTTTCAGTATACTTAGTGGCTGAGGCTGCATCTGTTTCTTTCTACCAACACGTCCAAAAATGGTAATTTTCCATCCTCTTCCAGTTCCATGGTGAATTGTATTCTGGTATGAATGTTATTTAAGTGGTTGAGGAACAGATCCAGAGATTCGTGGCCGTGCCTCCAAATAACAAAAGTGTCATCTACATACCTGTACCAGCACACAGGCTTTTTGGAAGCTGAGGCAAGAGCCCTTTGTTCAAATGCTTCCATGTATAAGTCTGCTGCAATAGGACTTAGAGGCGATCCCATGACTGCACCATCGAGCTGTGAATAGTACTCCCCGTTGAAGAGGAAGTAGGTGGATATTAAACATATCTCCGCAAGTTTTAATTCCTCCTCAGTCAGAAGAGTGGCACCTAAAATCTCCAAGACGCGGTTGAACCCGGAAGAAGTATTGGTAAATAATACACATTTTTTTTTTTAATTTGTATTTTGGATCTACCTTGACCAAACCCCAACAAAAACATCTAATGAGTAATTTATTGTTTTAAAAATGGTAATTTTCTTATTTTTTTGGGGGGCACGAATATAAACTCATANGGAGAGTTTCTTTGACCGTAGATATTATTATTAGAGGTTTTTTTGTTAAGGTTCGGTCAAGGTAGATCCAAAAAATACAAATTTTAAAAATGTTGTGTCACCAAGACCTCATTTTCATGACCAGAATTTTCATAGCCTGGTGGCTTACAATGTAAGCCAAAACATTGGTAGATAATTTTAAAAATACACATTTTGCTCACGCAGGCTTCCACGGTCCTTAGACATATTTACCAATACTTCTTCCAAACCCTGTCTTGGAGTTTTTAGGTGCCAAGCTTTCGCACATTGTGTGAGGGCTTCTTTCAGGGCTGAATGGAGAATGAGAGCGTTGCTAGGTGCAGGGGCCTTATATACCCCTCTTCGTTCGGACCTCGATCTCAGCCTGCCTTCCGATTGGCTGTTCATTTTTCCCAGGGGTCTGCTGCTTTCCTTTTGGCTGCTGCTTCCCAATGGGTGTGGCCTTCTGACGTCAACTCTCTGGAACAGCAAGTCATGTTTCTGGTGCCAATAGGAGCTCCCCTAACTGGTTTCCTCTGAAATAAAGTGGGTTTCCAGTTCTGACTTAATTTATAACCATCTTCTTTGGTAATATTATCTGGATTAATTGGATTATTGCTCTCTTTAGCGATAATGGAGGCGTTTTCAAATTGTATGTGATGGCTAGTGTCTGCGAAATGCTCTGCTAATGCCGATTTTTCAGTGCATCCGTGTTTTATATCCGCAATATGCATACATTCTGGCCTGAGACGGCAGTGTGTAAAGATCGGCTCCGTATTTCTTTATCGAAAAAGTGGTTTTAAGTGCTCATTTTTCAACTGTTTTCGTGCTACTTGTACGTCACAGCAATTACGTCAGCTCTGTCTGGTTGTATATTTGTGGAGTNACCCCTGGAGTCCTCAGGCCCAGTTGTCTTTGGAATTTGGAAGAATGTCTGTCATTTTCTTATCCGTGGTATACGTTGTTCTAATATTATGCTTCCTTAGAATCTATCTTTTCAGTTGTTCCTTTTAAATAAGGGACAGTCGCTTGCCCTCTGTATTCTTTCTTGTTATCTTCCTCCTTGTTTCGTCATCGATTCCTTTTTCTCAGAATCCTGTCTAAAACTTCCTTTTCAAAGCCGTTTTTAATAAATAAGGTCCTTAAGTGTCTTCTTTCCCTGGGTAGTTGAGTCTTTTCCGACAACATCTCTACTCTGTTGAGTAAGGTGTTTATGACTCCTTCCTTCTGAGCCAGGTGGTGATGCGAGTTTGCGTAAAGATATCTGTCTGTGTGTGTGGGTTTTCTGTATACTGAGTGGCTGAGGCTGCATCTGTTTCTTTCTACCAACACGTCCAAAAATAGTAATTTTTCATCCTCTTCCAGTTCCATGGTGAATTGTATTCTGGTATGAATGTTATTTAAATGATTGAGGAACAGATCCCGAGATTCGTGGCCGTGCCTCCAAATAACAAGTGTCATCTACATGAAGCATACAGGCTTTTTGGAAGCTGAGGCAAGAGCCCTTTGTTCAAATGCTTCCATGTATAAGTCCGCTGCAATAGGACTTAGAGGTGATCCCATGGCTGCACCATCGAGCTGTGAATAGTACTCCCCATTGAAGAGGAAGTAGGTGGATCTTAATCATATCTCCGCAAGTTTTAATTCCTCCTCAGTCAGAAGAGTGGCACCTAAAAACTCCAAGACACGGTTGAACCCGGAAGAAGTATTGGTAAATAATACACATTTTTTTTTAAATTTGTATTTTGGATCTACCTTGACCAAACCCCAACAAAAACATCTAATGAGTAATTTATTGTTTTAAAAATGGTAATTTTCTTATTTTTTTGGTTAATTTTTTGTGGACTCTGTAGTTAATTATTTTAAACATTTCAATATTTATATTCTAAATTATTTATTGTCCAGTGATGGTGACAAACAATTGACCAACTAGACTGTGAGAGCTTAATGTCATGGTTTTTTGGATTATTTTTATGAGGTTGAGAGGGATTGAGGGAGGGTGAGTTGATAAAAGAAAAAGGAATTGAGGAATGAAAAACACTATAGTAATAAAGCTAACAATATATAATTGATGTAGACTATACATTAGCTCAGAGGGAACAATGTATAAGTATATAGATTAAAGGTGGGAATATGTGAGGCGGATTAGAGAGGGCAATCTGTAAAATTGGGGTTATAACCTTACGAAGTTGGGTGGGTTCCATCACTTTCAGTTCCTCAACAGTGTCACCTTATAGAGAGAACAAGCAAACACACGTACACACACAAATATTTATAAATACATACCTCTCCAAGTACCCTGAAGAGTGAGCTTTTCCCACAACCATTAGGCCCACAAACCAGAACATTCATTCCAGATCTAACTTCAAAATTAAGGTCCTGGACCAGAACATCACCATTTGGTGTTACAAGAGGAACGTGATCAAATTTTATTATCTTATCTTGAACAACAATTCGGCCAGAACCAGGTTGGAGGGCATTGTTTTCTGAAATTAAATACANAAACGACATTTTAAACTTGCATACCTGGTATATAGATTAAAGGTGGGAATATGTGAGGCGGTTAGAGAGGGCAAACTGTAAAATTGGGGTTATAACCTTACGAAGTTGGATGGGTTCCATCACTTTCAGTTCCTCAACAGTGTCACCTTATAGAGAGAACAAGCAAACACTTGTACACACACAAATATTTATAAATACATACCTCTCCAAGTACCCTGAAGAGTGAGCTTTTCCCACAACCATTAGGTCCACAAACCAGAACATTCATTCCAGATCTAACTTCAAAATTAAGGTCCTGGACCAGAACATCACCATTTGGTGTTACAAGAGGAACGTGATCAAATTTTATTATCTTATCTTGAACAACAATTCGGCCAGAACCAGGTTGGAGGGCATTGTTTTCTGAAATTAAATACATTTAATAAATTATATGCTGAATATAGTTGATTTATTAATTGGGAGATTCACATAAAAAATCTTAACTACTATAAGAAGAAATGAAACAACAAAAAATACAGTGTTTCTGCTTTTATTTCTAACATGGATATTCTGCATCATGTTAGCATGATTAACATCTTAAGATGAATCATTTCCTATTCAAAACAAAAAGAAAATATTTTTCCCTTGTAAATGGGTGTTTAAAAAAAATAGAAAAGAAAAGAAAAGGTCTTTTTATTTGTCAACCAAATATTTGTGTTATTATATCTTTGATATAAAATACAATTAATACTCAAAATGTCGGCAAATAAAAAAACTAGACATTTATTTTAATTGTATTTTTTGGATCTACCTTGACCGAACCCCTACAAAAAAAACTAATATTAATACTCAAAGTATAGTCCATTTTTATTCACCCTCATTAGCCATATGCTAGTCAATCCAATATGGAACCCTTCTTCCTTTCCAATGTCGTATCTATACGATTAAATTTTTCGAACCAAAAAGCAGTGCGCTGGTCAAGGACACCTTCCCCTTCATATTTTATAATTTCAAAAGTTGCTTCAGATGACATTTTTTAAATTATAATGCCTTATAATTACAAGATTTTTTTCTTCTTTGAAACAAATAAATAAACTGAGGCTTTTTGAAGAAGCCAAATGTGATAACAGGTTTAGAGAATGCTCTAAAGGGATTATTAAATATTGGTGTATTAAATAGGATTAAAACATTTATAATCCTTTTAAATCTTAAATTTGATAAAGCGGTTGTTTTTATACACCCTTTACTTAAATCTACTACAGATTATATATTGTGGGAAAAAAATACATGTATATTGCCCTGCTTGTCATTTACATTTCTACCATTTACAACATTGATATTTATGAACATTTCTAATACATTTTCCATTAGAATTTAAAATGCTATCTTTTGACATTCAATTTATTCTGATAATATTTACATTGATTGATAGATTAAACTCATTGTCTTATATCTGATGATGAGATTCAGCAGTTTAGATATTAAAATAATATTATTTCGCTAAATGAATTTTCTGACAAAAAAAATTTAAATAATTGTACTTTTAATACTTCCTACATTCAAATTTTTATGTGCAAGGATCCATTTAATGTTAATTCTACATAAATATCACTTGAACTATCAATATTATATTCTTCTATTAATGTTTCATATAGTAAAATGATATAGAATCCTTTGATGTTGTTTAGTTATCCAGACAGACCTAGTTTACTTACAATACCAGATATTATAGCCATTTATTGGGGTACTTGGTAAAGTTTTTTTTTTTTTTAAATATATTTTGTCTTTTTTTCCTGGATTGTCAAGGAGGTTTCTTGTTGTAACTTATTAACTTATTTTCCCATAGTGCTGCCACAGTGTGTCTGCCAGTCTCTTCAAGATCGTTTTTTCCACATGCCCATTCCAAAATTCAACTCTGTCTAGTGAATATATTTATTTTGATAGAGCAATTAATTATTAGCAATTAGAGGATTACAAAAATGGAGCATCGGATTTTAGAGCAATATTGTTCGATCAAGTTTTGCATTAAGCTATACAATAGTGGCCTATGGCGAACACTGCAGATTAGGCTCTGACAAAAGCAGAAGTTTTCCACTAGCACTAATTATTTTTGGGAGACTGAGAACACATTGAATATCAACAGGAGAGTTTTTTTTACTGTAGATATTATTATTAGATGATTTTAGTTGGGGTTCGGCCAATGTAGATCCAAAAAAATACAAATTTAAAAAAATTATCTGCCAACATTTCGGCTTACATTGTAAGCCACCTTCAGGGCTAACATGAAGATGATAGAGGATGTCCTGTCCCTAAGTTTCTCTCTCGTCTTCATGATAGCCCTGAAGATGGCTTACAATGTAAGCCGAAACGTTGGCAGATAATCTTTTAAAAAAATACATTTTTTTAAATTTGTATTTTTTTGGATCTACCTTGACCAAACCCCAACTAAAATCATCTAATAATTGNGTTAATGTAATCGGTTTCAGATAGGGTTCATAGAGTTCAGTGGAAATAATGGTAATGTTATCAAAGTCTAATGTGTGTTTTTCATGAAAAATGTGTTTTGTGAGGGCAGTTTTTATTAGTTTTTCTTTATGCCATTTTTATGATTGTTAATTCTATGGGAAATAGGGTTTTTAGTTTTCCCAATGTAAGAACCATGGCAATTAGGAGTGGAACAAGCAATTTTATAAACAACATCGGTTCTGTTAGGAAGGGGGATAGGGTCTTTATGGATGGTGTTAATGGGTTTTAGTTTGTTGTTAGTGGAAAAAAATAGTTTAAGGTTAGGGAAAGTTTTTCTGAGGGATTTCTTAATATTTTCAAAAAGTTTTGGTATATACGGGATAGAACAAAAAATGAGGTCATTATTTTTTGGGGGTGGGCCCACTCAAGCTTTCTGACAAGAAATTCCTTAGCAAAAATATTAAACATTTAACTGACACCCTCCTCTCTAATGGTTTACCTACTCACACAATTAAAAAGCTTGTGAAGGAATTCTTTATTTTCACTTCCCAAACTCTGCCCCTCCCCCCAAAAAATAATGACCTCATTTTCCGTTCTCTCCCATATATTCCAAAACTTTTTTAGAATATTAAGAAATCCCTCAGAAAAAAAAGTTATGTTAATTTGACATAGAACAAATTTCTTCAACTTATTCAAATATTTTCAACATTCTGAAAAACCCTCCATAGGGCTAACCATAGGACTATAGGGCTAACCCTCTTTCAAAATCAACCTGTCAAACATTTCTCTTAGTTTCAAAAGTTACTTATTCGCCATAATGCCCTATCTTTTTTCTTTTTATTGCCCTTTATGAAGTAGGGCGCTGTCCCTTTGTACATACCTCCTCTTACCCCCCACGGTGTCCATCTCAAAAAAAATTTCTCACAAACTTCAAAACCTTTCCTCTCAGTTATCAAAATGTGATCTTTAGATAGTATAATACTCCTAAAATTGTATATTTATAATTATATAAATTAAAACTACCATCTTATATAAAAAATTTAAAATTATTACTTTAATTTATCATTATTTATTTTTGCAGAGTTCATAGAAAGAATGAAATACCCACATACATCCTCATGTATTTTAAAAAGAGTAATTGAGATGAAATTGAAATTTCATAGATTTTTTTTACCGAAGGATGTGAATAAGTCAAATTATAGTTTAGGATTAAATGAGCAAAATAATAGTAGTATGAAGATTATAAGACAAGCTAACCTTGACACATTGAAGACAAAAAATTTGTAACAAAACACAAAACCAACAAATATATTTTTATGAAAGTAAAGATTTTAATTATCTCATAGCAGATGCATGAGGAAAAATACAAAAAAATCTAAGCTATATCTGCAACCACCACGAAACTTGGCATGGATAGACCAAATCAAATGGTAAAATTTGTCTCTGAAAAAAGGGAAAAATACAATATAAAATTTTAAGTAACATTACATAAGTACTGTTCCAAGTGAAACAGAAGATCAGCATAATGAGTTAAAAGGAGAATATAAGCAAATAAATAAATTAAAAGTACACCATAAATATAAATTTAAAGAATGTATTCCAAAGAATAGGAAATATGAGGAGAGGATAGTCAGTAATTCAGTCTTCCTAGCCGAAGAATTAAAAACTAATTTGTAACCAAAAAAGTTTTTATTATAGCCAACTTTTTGGCCTAAATTTCAGGCCCCCATCAGGGCTGAATATGAAAAAAAAAACATACAATAATAATATAGTTCTAATGTAAATTTTAAGTGGGGATGGTAAGAGATAAAGGAATTGATGATTTTTGGTCCTTTGTTTTGGTCGAGTATTAATTAGAGGTCATCTATATTTTTAAAGATGTCATTCGAGAAAGAGGGGAGAACTGAGTCTAGTAGATCATTTATTGCAATATAAGCTGTGTCGGGGTGAGGCAATTTTCAATGGTCAGTCCAGATATCCATTTATAAATTATAAAACATAAAAAAAAAAGCAACAACATATAAACAAGTTCAAAACTCTCCTAAAACACACGAATAAGCATAACCTGTCACCAACCCTGATTTTGTACATTTCTTCCATCAGTTTTTCTATGGAGAGTTTTTTTGACCATAGAAATTATTATTAGATATTTTTTGATGGGTTCGATCGAAGTAGATCCAAAAAAATATAAATTTTAAACAATGTGTATTTTTTAAATTATCTGCCAATGTTTTGGCTTACATTGTAAGCCATCTTCAGGGCTGTTGAAATACAATGTCATAAGAATAAAAATAAAAACAAAAAAATTTAAATTAATTACAATACTATAATATAGGATTGCCATAACTAAATGTAATGTGGTATCAGAAGTATGAATGTAGTAAACTATATAGAAAAATTAAAAATACAAAAAAAAATTGCCAAAAAAATATAATTAACCACACCTACCTATCATTGAAGGCGAGAGGGTAACACCATGTCCCTAAGATCACATTTTCATGACTGAAGGTAGGGTTTGAAAATTGTGAGAAATTTTTTTTTTGTGATGGACCACGTGGCTGGTAGAAGGGTGGGGGGGGGTAAGAGACGGTAAGTACAAAGGGAGAGCAGCCAGCTTCAAAAGGGGCAATAGAAAGAAAAAAAGGTAGGGCATTATTGTGGATAAGTAACTTTTGGAACTAGGATATTTGACAGATTTATTTTGAAGGAGAGCTAATGGTTTTTCAGAATGTTGAAAATGTTTGAATAAGTTGAAGAAATTTGTTCTATGTCAGTTCTGTCATAAACTGTATTGTGCTGAAAGTTAATGTAATCGGTTTCAGATAGGGTTCATAGAGTTCAGTGGAAATAATGGTAATGTTATCAAAGTCTAATGTGTGTTTTTCATGAAAAATGTGTTTTGTGAGGGCAGTTTTTATTAGTTTTTCTTTATGCCATTTTTATGATTGTTAATTCTATGGGAAATAGGGTTTTTAGTTTTCCCAATGTAAGAACCATGGCAATTAGGAGTGGAACAAGCAATTTTATAAACAACATCGGTTCTGTTAGGAAGGGGGATAGGGTCTTTATGGATGGTGTTAATGGGTTTTAGTTTGTTGTTAGTGGAAAAAAATAGTTTAAGGTTAGGGAAAGTTTTTCTGAGGGATTTCTTAATATTTTCAAAAAGTTTTGGTATATACGGGATAGAACAAAAAATGAGGTCATTATTTTTTGGGGGTGGGCCCACTCAAGCTTTCTGACAAGAAATTCCTTAGCAAAAATATTAAACATTTAACTGACACCCTCCTCTCTAATGGTTTACCTACTCATACCATTAAAAAGCTTGTGAAGGAATTCTTTATTTTCACTTCCCAAACTCTGCCCCTCCCCCCAAAAAATAATTACTTCATTTTCCATTCTCTCCCGTATATTCCAAAACTTTTTTAGAATATTAAGAAATCCCTCAGATAAACTGTTATGTTAATTTGACATAGAACAAATTTCTTCAACTTATTCAAATATTTTCAACATTCTGAAAAACCCTCCATAGGGCTTACCCTCCTTCAAAATAAACCTGTCAAACATTTCTCTTAGTTTCAAAAGTTACTTATTCGCCATAATGCCCTACCTTTTTTCTTTTTATTGCCCTTTATGAAGTAGGGCGCTGTCACTTTGTACATACCGACTCTTACCCCCCACCCTTCCACCACCCACGGTGTCCATCTCAAAAACAATTTCTCACAAACTTCAAAACCTTTCCTCTCAGTCATCAAAACGTGATCTTTAGGGACATGGTATCCCTTCTCTCCCTTACGATAGATAAGTGTGGTTAATTATATCTTTTGGTTGTTTTGAAGTTTTCTACAAAGTTGACTATATTCATACTTTTGATATTCCATTATATTTAGTTATGGCAATTCTATATAATAATATAGGAAATCATTTAATTTTTTTTTTATTCTAATTTTTATTCGTATGACAATGTATTTCAACAGCCCTGAAGATGGCTTACAATGTAAGCCCAAACATTGGCAGATAATTTAAAAAATACACATTTTTTTTTAATTTGTATTTTTTGGATCTACCTTGATCGAACCCCAACAAAAAAACCTCTAACTATAATACTGTCATCCCCAAGTTGTTAACCCTTTATAAGTTACCACCATGATTTTTATTTTTTTATCACCGAAATTTCGTCCACCAGTCGTATTTTTTCATTCAGGCAACTTTTATTTTTCCACTGTCCACACCTTATGACCGTTAATAGACATAGGAGTCATCAACAGTTATAATTTATTTAGTGTAAGTGATGAGGAAAGAGAACTTTCACGGCTCCATACACCATACTGACTGTTACACAAAACCTACATACTCTGGAGACCTCCTACATTTTAACTCCCTCGTCATCAAAATTAATTGTGCGAAAAACCTCATTTCCAGATCCCTTAACCTCTCCAATAATGTATTACATGACAAAAACATTAAACACACTACAGACATCAAAACGAATGGCTTCCACAACACATAATATACAGCCTCATCAATAATGATTCTTCTTCCACTCCAATTCCACCTAGTAACACTCCAATGTTCCATTTCCTACCCTATATTCCCACTCTCTCTAAAAAAAAAATTAATAAATCTAAATTTAACACTTTCCCCAAACTAAACATAGGCTTCTCCAACAACAATGAACTAAAAAATTTTTAGACTAAACTGAGACACCATCCCCCCCCCCCCCTTACTGACAGATGTAATGTCATTTGCAAAATCCTCTGCACCACTCTAAATTGTACCCCAGCATAAAAGACAAACAAAGAACCCTATAAAAAAAAAATCAGCAGCATAACAATAAAAAACAAAAACAAAGCACTAATGCTCTTTCAAAACACTCTACTATTGACAATACATACAAAAAATTCGACTTTGACAAATTCACACTTCTGCCGACTGAACCCAACCTTGGGAAATGACTTTTAGCTGAGTCGTTCACATACATTTAGAACAAAACCCTATCAATGACAAAACAGACAAAGACTATATACAGACCACATACAGTAACATTTTGCACATCTTAAAAAAAAGTCACCATCATATACATACCATGTCATAGTAAATACAAATTTATCTACGAATATGAAATATATTTATAAAATATTCATTAGCCAAAATGTTACCCAGTAGACATCAGTATGTTTGAAAATATTTTATTTATGCTAAAAGTGTTACACATTTGCTTTTCTGACATTTAAACTACCTTCTTTTTTTAAGATTTAGCTTCTTTTAAAGTCATAATAGCTCCTTTTTTTTTTATATAACTGAAGCAGAAAACTATCTACTTTTATGAAGGATAATAATTTTTAATTAATATAAAGAGAATGAAAAATAATTAAATTAAAAAATAAAGGGAAAATAATTTACTACCTTACTCCAATGTTTATTTAAACTCAGTCAAAAAACTTTATTCAGTGCTAAAATTTGAACATTTTATTTATTTACCGTTTCTTCTTCCGAGTTGGATGAATTAAATCCAACCCGGAAGAAGAAACGGTAAATACATCTGACGACCATTGAAGCCTATGTGAACAACAAGTTTTCCTTTTTCTCAGCTACATTTTTACAGGTGGGAACAGTGCCTTCCCGGCAAGCTTTGGGCAGTGAGGAAGGTGATTAAGAAGTTTCAGTCTAGTAGTTGACAAATACTATATACAAGCACAGTGAGCTGGAGCGTTTTTATGGTAGAGGACACAGTCAGATGTGAGCATTCGATGAGCACTCTTATTTTTACAATATGGAAACCAAATTCGATATTTAAGCTTTTTATTTCAAATAGGTGAATTAATTCATTTTTGGTTGAGATCAAATAAACGGAAGGAGGATTTAGAGGGGGATTTATAAAATTCCATTAACTTTATAATATGGTTATAATTTACTTTATTTGAGTTACAAAAAAGTTTGTTAAACAATATAAGGAGCAAAATTTAATTTTCTCAAATGTAAGTTCAATGACATTTATATGAAAAACACTTCTTAAAAAATATATTTATGAATATAACTACAATGATGAATACTTCCCCACTCTTCCTTCCCAGCCAGAATAGATCCAGGTTTAAAACTTTAAAAGTGAGTAAGGGCAGTTTTGAGATAAACATAGATCAAGGCTTAGAATAAATAAAACATTGAATACTTAGACTATAAGTCACCCAAAGACAACAAAATATGTATATCTTAAGTGGTCTCTCAGAATCAAATGAATGTTAGTACATGAATGTATAATTTATAAGTACACAAATTTGTAATGTGTGCTATCTGCTGTTATGTCACTTGTCAGTCTTCATTAAGCATTATCCTCACAGCAGAAATGTTTTTCTCTGTTACCAGTATATTATGTGGTCACATAGTANTGTATAATATTATAAAAAGTTTTTTTTTTTCAAATACAATATTTTATACCATCTTAATTGGATAAGAAATGTATGATTTAAATTCAACTAAGCAGGCTAAAACTATTAAATAGAGAAAACTCACCATAAACCTTGCATCTTTGCTCTTGTTAGCAAGAAGGTGATGACTGGTGTTCAAAAAAGGTAAACTTACAGCAATAAATCCAACAACAGTTCCAAAATCTTAAACAAAACATACTATAAACTACACAATACTTAACGAATATTATTAAAAAATGGAAGAAAAAAAAATAGAAAATTATTAAACAACTGAATTTTACTTACATTTAATAATTTTAGGGTATAACTCCAGAGTTAATTTATATTCACAGCTCATTTTATATCTTAATCTGATAAACGAGTGACACATTTATACGCCCGGTTAACAGGTTAAAGCATTTGGTAAGGGATTAAGTAATTTTAGCAGTATTCATTATAAATATACAGTAGTACTCTAGTAGTCCTAAAAATGCTTTTGATTTTTTTTTTGTTAGGTTCTTAGCATCAATGAATAAGCATGTTACTCGAGCGAAAGTAAAACCTTTATTTAGTGTCCAGCATATGATACAATTCGGACATATTTATTCACCTAATTTTCTATTGCTGTCAGTTTTTATCTGTGTGGTATTATCCTGCCACTCTAAATACTAATTAAATAACCTCTTTACATAGGAATTTTTATGTTTGCTTATCTCAGTCTTTAAAATACCTTTTTAGTGTTCTTGTAGACTGGTGCTGTAAATAATTATGTCGCCAAGGAATACAAGGACTTCTAAACTGGTTAAGCCTTTTAAGATGTTATTCATAAGTCTTGAAGGTTCTAGAGGAATTTTTCAGGCCAAACAGCGTGCAGAAGATTTAATAATGTCCATCATTCATAGAAAATGCTGTTTTACAGAGAATATTTTTTCCTACATCAATCTGATGAAAGATTGAATAGAGATCAACCATTTAGAAATATGGGCAATGGCCAAGTTTATCCTGTAGGCCAGTAAAGTAGGAAAGATGCAAAACAACTCCAATCGTTTTCTCAATTTTGTTTGTGATAGTCTATCACTATTTGCCATTTTTGTTTTCCGAATTGATCCAACTTTTTGAAACAATCCATAAGAGGCTGTTCCAGGGAGAAATGGAATGTTGAAGAACACTTTTTTTTTTTTCAAATTGTCAAGAATTCAGTATGTTTAGTATGGACACAGGGATATCTATATGACTTAATAAAATGGGTAGTTTGTCTTTAGTCCTTATTTCGTGTTTCATTTGATTAGTGAAAGTCAGAGGTTGGTCGTCCTTCTGTAATATGTCTGAGTACTGTTTTAATAAGTTGGTAATCAGTTTTTTTTTTCTTCTGCATTAATGTGTTTTCTTCTGAGTTTCATAAGGTCAAATTTTATTATAAGGTTCAACTGAAATGAGATATTTTAGAGTAGAACTGATTTCATTAGAATTTAAGACAGTGATTGAAGTTTTATTATTTTTTTACATTTGTCTAAGATTCAGGTATTTCTAGATCTCCTACTTTTATATATAATTTTATTTTATATACAGGAATATGGCATTACCATTTTTTAAATTTTAAACTGGGTCTTGAATAATTTGAATAGATGGGGGTTTTATTGTATGTTTTGTGAAAAAGTGTATAGGTCAATTTGCTACAATTGGGGTTTTTAAATTAGAATTTTTTTCTTCTTGTATTATTTTTTTGATTTTATAGTTTTTAGAATTATCTTTATTTTCATAAGAAATTATATCTATCACTTACTCCTTCATCAGGTTCTGATACTTCTCTGTCACTTTCTTCCCAAGGAATTTCCAATTCATGTGATGTATTGGTTCAAAAGTACTACAGTCACTAACAGAAACATTACAAACTGAGGTGTTTACTCATATACATTGAGGATCACTTTCATTTTCCTGTCTTAAAAACTGAACACAAATCTCTTTTGGAGTTTCAAAACCGGATTTTCATACATTTTTAAAAAAGAACTTCTAAAGCGCAATATGACCAGTCAAGAGCTCAAAAGCAACTGAATAACCTGGAAATCTTTGTTCGTGAAGCAGAGGGGCCACCCTGGTGACCAAGACGATTTTCAAAACCAATACCTTATGAATTCAATTTTAACTAAAATTAAGGCAAAGCAGCAGAGTCCATTTAAGCCCATTCCCCAACTAACTGGATATAATTAAAAGCAATTTTATTAAATTCATACAGTGACAAATGAGACTGTTACACACACTAGTTAGAAATATGTGAAACTTGACTTAAAAGCTGAGTCATAAAGGCATGATACAGAAAACTCCACATGGGATCTTTTAATACTAAGAAAAATACTAAACTCACAATGCATATTTTGTATTTACCTTTTCTTCTTCCTCCGGGTTGGACCGTGTCAAGTTGTTGATAGTTGCCGAGCTTTCACACATCATGTGATGGCTTCTTTAGGGCTGAGTAGAGAAATGTATGTGCGAAAGCTCGGCAACTATCAACAACTTGACACGGTCCAACCCGGAAGAAGAAAAGGTAAATACATCTGACGGCCGTCGAAGCCTACGTGAACAATGCATATTTTGATGAAATTGGCTCTATGACATACTCTCATCATTAAATGTTGGTCAAGTACTGATCTACATATAGAACCTGTAATACAATTATCAGAATATTAAACCCCTAATATCCTTTTTGACGAAACTAAACTCGGTAAAACTAAACTCGCTCCTGATGCATCATTTATGTCAAGATGGTGTGAACCAAAATATTCCTCATTAAAACCTGTAAGACTAAAAAAAATGCCTAAATACTATACACTCAACATATGTATCTGAGAAATTGGCCCCTTGAAGTACCACCTAAGTCATAAAAATACGTTATACTTCCTCATGACATCCTGTTAGACTAAGAAAAATAATAAAATACTAAACCCACAACACATATTTTGAAGAATAAGATAATCCTTTTCGATAAAATTTGCTAATTTACACATCCCTTGAGTCCATATAAGTCTCAATAATAATAATAATTCATGGACTAGTCCCCTCACAGGTGTAGGGTAGGTTGTGTCGTGGTTACTAGGAATATCTCTGGGGGTGAGAGGTTAAAGATCAACAGATAATCTTAAATACATAATAAAAGGGGAGGATTAGCCCCCCTCAAAGATATTAGATAGGAATTTGCCAGGGTAAGTTAGTCATGAATACAAATAAATCTGTGTGGGTAGGTAATTTTATGGTTACAATGAGGTTTACCTGAATAGGTTACATCATGTTCACAAGTTAATTCATTTGCTTAGATAATATCATGGTTACAAGGAAATTCACTTAAATCTCTGGGGACCCCTGGGGGGTAGGATATTTATATATAGATATATCCTTCCAAGACTGGACCCACCAAACAAGACCTCCTTTAACAAGATTCAACTCTCAATAGTAAGATATTAAAACTTTAAAATAATTGTGACATATTTCCAATTTTTTTGACAATTAATGCTAGCTAATTCAACTGAAATGGCCAAAGAAATATTGTTTGTAACAGATGTAAACAATTTTTTTAGCTCATCAGCCTAAGCTTGTGAACGTCTAAAGCTCACATTAGATTAGATCACTGGAAAAACTGCTTATTTTCCATTATTATTAATTTTTTTTAAATGTTGCTTTACTGCCTTTGCAATATTTTTAGAAAGGGGATGAAGAAATGACCCAATCCGTTATCCTATTTCTCCTCAATAATAAGTATAAGATGGAAATATGACTTCAAAATAGCAGATTTTGAAATTACTTAGCGCCTTTAATTTTCAAATTATCAAACTGTGGGTTTCGGTTCCTTTCATAACTTTTTATGGTATCCAAAACTGTGATAATTAAAATGGGGGTCATCTGCAAATCCCCTACTTTTGGAAGAGCATGCGTCGCATATATGGACAGTGACCTAAAAACAAATCACACATTTTGAAACTAGAAGTGATGAACAAGCAATTTTCCTTCTACATTATTTGCTCTGATCAACCACTTAAGAAGGATATGATTTTAAATAGTAGATTATACATTTAAAAAAGAGAATAACCCACCCAACCTCCATCCCAATCTTTCTTAATATGTATTAGATGAAAAAATGTTATAGAATTTTCAAAAATTGTACTTATTAACTTTTATAAAATTATTGAGCCTCTAACAATAACAGAAATAATGATTTTTCAATTCAGTCACTCTCTAAGCCTCTACTTACTTGATGTAATAAAAAATCCATGTAAGTTTTTGTGGAAAGAAGTATGATTTGGTTTATTTATTTTAAAATTATGGATGCTAGTGCACTAACAGACACACACACGCATACTCACAAATGCATGCTTGCACACAAACACACACAAGAATGCTTGCACACACACATACACACACAGGCTTGCCTATGCAAGTAAACACACAAAACCGCATTTGTTTTATTTATTTTTTTAAAGGCATGTTATGGTACCATGTGAATATTACCTTGATTATACAAAGAAAATTTGCTAAGTTATGACATCAGTTAATGTCTCAAACACCCATGTGTTCTCAAGATGTCCTTAAAACTTGACTAAAGACAACTTGCCTAAACCACCTTAATGATTACTTAGACAAATAGATTGGGATTCCACGGGTACTATCATCCTTAGCAGTTTACATTAAAAGAATATAAGATTTGGGCTCATGCTTCACTCCCTTAATTTATAGCTTTAATATATACAATAGTGATACAAGTGATAAATTTGGTAAAATGTGTATTTACGTTAGTTAAAAGTAAAAAAAACACACACACATGAACAAGCACCAAACCGCATATGAACAAGCACCACCCCCACACAAACCTTTATGAAAAGAAAATAATTCACTTACATTTTCCAAGAATATTCTCAAGGAGCCCCATGTATACTTTAAACTCGAGAAACTTCCTCATGTGATTTGTCTGTAAAAAACAATGTATNAATAAAAATAAAAATAAAAACAAAAAATTAAATTAACAATGCCAGAATGGCAAAAAAAGTATTTCCACTGAACCCTATGAACACAAACGCCTTTTACATGAAACCATTCACATTAACTTACAACACAATCCAGTTGACGGCAGAACTGACATAGAACAAATTTCTTCAAAACTTATTCAAACATTTTCAACATTCTGAAAAACCATTAGTCCTCCTTCTCGAGTCCCTATCCCTATTTTGTATGTCCAGCTATCTCTTCTACCAAGGTATTACTATAACCACAATGGCGGTCTGGCTATGGTAAATAACCTTGCTTAAGACATTTCCAACATCACCCTTAATGACCTCCTAGATTCTATCCTTCAACTTATTCAAACATTTTCAATATTCTGAAAAATCATTAGCCCTCCTTCAAAATAAACCTGTCAAACATTTCTCCTAGTTCCAAAAGTTACTTATCCACAATAATGTCCTACCTTTTTCTTTGTATTGCCCCTTTTGAAGCAGACCGCTCTTCATTTGTACTTACCGCCTCTTACCCCCACCCTTCCACCACCGACATTGTCCATCTCTAAAAAAAAAAAAATTTTCATAATTTTCAAAACCTACTTCTCAGTCATGAAAATGTGATCATAGGGACACGACGTCCCCTCTCTCCTTCATGATAGGTGTGTTAATTATATTTTTTGGTTGTTTGTTTTTTGTATTTAGAATTTTTCTATGTAGTTTACTATATTCATACTTTTAATATCACATTACATTTAGTAATGGCACATCTATATTATAATATTGTAAATCATATCATTTTTCTTTTTCTTTTTATTCTTATGCTATTGTATTTCAACAGCCCTGAAGATGGCTTACAATGTAAGCTGAAATGTTGGCAGATAGTTTAAAAAATACAAATTTTTTAAAATTTGTACTTTTTGGGATCTATCTTGACCGAACCCCAAGAAAAACATCTAATAAGAAAAGTACAAAGTAAGGTCAAGTGAATATCTGTCAAAATGTTCCCTGAATCATGGATTAAGAAATTTTGTTTGTTATGCTTTTAAAAAAAGAAATGGTGACCTGAAGTCTGGTGTATCGGAATTTTTTGAGAAGACATGATATTATTGAAATTAGATTACCTCCATAGTATTTTATGCCTACTCAAGGCAGTCCTAAGTCTATATGTGTTCTCTCAGGTAATGTCAGCGGATCAGCTGGAAGATTAAACATGACTATATTTACTTGATAGTGACAAGTTATAAAGTCATGTTTTTTATGCTGCATGATGAGTTAGAACAAAGATAACCTTGCGCAGTGGCAATATCATAACCAATTAATGTCTACTGAGATATGATTATTGCTGGTTGAAAAAAAAGAAGATATTTGTAAGTGTGAGGGGTTTTCCACACAATTTAAGCTTCTGGAATCCAATTAATTAATTCTCACAAAACCACCTTTTGAGTTGATGACTCAGATACCAAAGAGTATTGTGTGTGTTTGAGTATAGTACATAACTTTGCTGCAAAATGCCAAATCGCATAAGTAATAGCTTTGGCTAATGAAGTGTAAAGTGGATAACAAATGAAATTAGATTACATTTACATGTAAATAAATAAGATAGGCTTTTAATTAACATTGAAATCATTTAATGAGGATTAAATTGTGAAAGTTTGAAGTAACTAAGATTACAAATTTTAATAATTTTTTTAATAATATTTAAGTTAAATATAATATATTTTACTTTTAGGTTTATTAAAAATTACTTAAATTTCAATACAAGTACCCTCCTGTATGTTCACTTGAAATATTTGATGTTACAAATTATGAGACTGTGTTATATTTATTTCAATGTAGATAGCTATAATCTACTGATAATCTCTTTAGTAACTGACTTTTTTTTAATTTAGCATGAGTACATTTATAAATGTATTATAAATGTATACATTATAAATGTATTTTGTCACCTAATCTAATACATCAACAGACTTCATACTGGCTTAAAGAGCTATGCCTCTATTTTGAATAAGTATTAAGCTACCTAGCTAGGCNCAAAAAATTGATTTAAACAAAAATTAGTGATTTTGTGAAATTATATTATTGGTATAAAATTCAAGAAAATAAAACAATTTCAAAATCAATAGGAATGCATATTTTACAAATAAAGAAAATTTGTGAGGTAATAAGTAGCATTGTGGAAGTAGAATTAGAAATATATTAATCAGACAAATAAATTCACCTCCGTTTCTAAAAAACAATGCTTTTTCTTTTTAAAAATCAGTTTAAGAAAATTAGTAAATGTATATATAATTTCAAAAATAATGTCATAATAGTTTACCAATTTATGGAAAGCAGTCAGAAGAGTAAGTTTTTCCTTGTTGTTTCCACCATAAAATGCAATCTCTTCAGAGTGAGTAATAAGACGGGAATTAATATATCTATATTCCCCTTCAAGTTTCTGTTCCACAACAGTCATCCTCCCAGCGGGTCTTCTTAAGTAGGTAAGCAAGGTTCCGCCAAACAAGAGATATAAAAGCAATAAACCTGGAGTCTGCAAAATACAGTGACAATTGCATTCCATCATTAAAAATTGCAATGTTTCATTCAATGAAGCATCAAGATTTTGAAAATTAGTAAAACTCAGAAGAAAACTACCTCTCTCTCTCCTTCCCTCCCTCTTACTCCCCCCACCTCACTCTCTCTCTCTCTAAAGAAAATAATTTGAATAATGAAATAAAATTACCTGGCCACCTAAATTTGTAGTAAGTCGATAAACATAAATGAAAATATCCAACATTGGCTTGCAAATATTTGAGTACATATCAGTAACCATATCACAAAATTTGTCAACATCTGTAGTCAGAAGCTGGTCAGCATTAGCAATTCTCGTATCAATATTAGACATTTTGTAATAAGTAAATCCCCTATAAGAACAAAGAAATACAACACAGTGACAATTAAATTTTTTTTTAATTTTTTCAAAAATAATTTTAAGGCATATACTTTAAGTATTCTTCATATAGATAGTGAGTGAGCCTCGTTTTCATCCGTAGTTTCAGCTCCCCAATACCCCACTGAAAAATTAAAAGAACCATAATAATGAAAAAATCACTTAAATAAAACAAAGTTAGTTATTTTTAAGAAATTATAAATTAATAAAAAATTAGCTCACTTTCAAAACATTGTTGATAAATGCTATCTGTAAAATAAAATGCAAATTGGTATTAAGAAAGAACTACATAAAAAACCCATACACAAAAAACACTTTTTTTTTTATTTACCAGAGGCATAGCAGCAAAAAACTTTAAAAGATTAAACCTAAATCCAGCATTATCCATGGTAACTATTGAACTGAAAAAAAGAAAATAGGATTTCATAATTATCAATATTATTTAAGTTTCAAAAAATTAGCTCACTTTTAAAACATTGTTGATAAATGCTATCTGTAAAATAAAATGCAAATTGGTATTAAGAAAGAACTACATAAAAAACCCAAACACAAAAAACACTTTTTTTTTTTATTTACCAGAGGCATAGCAGCAAAAAACTTTAAAAGATTAAACCTAAATCCAGCATTATCCATGGTAACTATTGAACTGAAAAAAAGAAAATAGGATTTCATAATTATCAATATTATTTAAGTTTCAAATAAACAATTCACTTTTGATTAAAGAAATTAGAGAGAAAATTGAATTGAAAAATTCAATATGGAATGGTTAAATCTTAAGAAGAAAAAATGTCCAAAACATTTATTTAAACAAATAATGAACACGTTTTTAATCAAAATTAAGAGTAATGTAAATAATCATGGTTAAGTTTAACTATATCTTTAATTTTAACAACCATTGATCAATTTAATAAAATTATTGTGTTACGTTTTTAACACAATTATTTTATTCAATTTTGGCCAACTTAAGGGTTAAAATTTAATCCAAAAAATAAAACAGCTTTAGCTTACTGTAGCATGAACAGAAGAAAACAGAAACACAGGAGAGAAGGAGACCAATGACACTACTCAAATAATTACAAACTGTTCCTAGGATGAAGTGAGGTTATCTTTGTTTGTTCTTTATAGAGTTAGCCTCCCTTTCAACCATATAGGGTCATGGGGGGAGGGGCTATTTACAGGTTGCCACCCCATTCTGTACATCCATAGCTCAGGAAAAGCTTTTATTTATAAATAAAAGATTGACCTGGGTGGGATTTGAACCTGCAGCATCAGGATTGCGAGATCCATACGGATCCCATGTCTCCTCGAGGCTATCTTTGTTTAAGCCAATGAGGAGGGTTGCAGGGGTTGGAGTGGGAGAACAGGGTCTGTGCTAATGGTATGGTATGACAGTTGACAGTGGAAAAGGGTGAAGCGAGAGGAAAATAGGATTTCAAAATTATCAATATTATTTAAGTTTCAAATAAACAATTCACTTTTGGTTAAATAAATTAGAGAAAATTAAATTGAAAAATTTAATTTAATTAAATGAGGTCTTGAACGAAAGGAATATTAAAATAGTGCTGAAGGGAGGAATGGATACATAATAAGGAGCATTAGCTATTATTCTGAGGGTTTAAGATTAAAAGAATTGGATTCTTTGCATGTCAAATGGCATGGTGGCAACTCAGACTTTTACACAATATATCCAAACTGGTCGAAGTAATGTATTGTAGGGCATAAGTTTTTTCATTGGAGTTCCTATTTAGGAGTTTGTGCAGGAGCCCTTGTAGTCAATTGAGTTTTTGTCTTTTAATTTCAGTATGTTCGCCCCATGTGAGTCTTGAGTCAAGATGGAACCCCAGGTAACAAAATAGAATTTGAAAGTGGTAAAGGAACATTGTTGAATTTCACAATTTCAGGAAATTTTTTTTTTCACTCTTTTTAAATTAACTTGAATGATTTATTTTATTGATTTTTATTCTCTATTTGCCACACTATTTGTTTTTTTTTAAATAATAAAATTAATGGTGTTATGTAATCCCACGTTAAATTTTATACAAGAAATGCAAAGGGAGCCAGAAAAAAATCTTACTACCTAAGCTGGGGATCAAACAAAGCTATTATTTATAACTTGGGATAATCACTCAAACTCCAGCCAGGGAGTTGGAGAGATTATCTGACCTGCCTCGAGGTGTAGAGGTCAGCATACCTGCCAGGACACCCAGGTTCGATCCATGGCTGAGGTAGTAAGTTTTGTTTCTGGCTCCCTTTTGCATTTATTGTGTAAAACATTGATGTTTTTAGTTAAAACAAAAGACTACTTTGCCATACTCTATCAAATCCTTGAGTAAAATTGAAAAAAGAAAAAAAAAAAAAAAAAAAAAAAAAAAAAAAAGGNTTTTATTTTTGAAATCGCTGCTAAAAGATCTTCAAGAGTAATGTCAGAGAAAAGTAAATTGTTTGGGTTGAAATCATAGCGGCTTGGTAAGGAAATAGAAAAAGGAGAGCTCTGAGTTAACAGAAAGAAGTAACATGAGAGTTGAAGTCATCGGGAGAGCCAGGGAAATGAGAAATATTTATATATATCAGGCTTGAGCCTGATTCCGGAGACATCTGTAGGACGTGTAATCCTCAAGGGGACCAGTAAGTCTAGCCCGCCCTGAGCAGCCTCCCGCCTCCTTCTAAAATCTCACACCTCATCTCTCAACCAGGGCAGAGAGGGGTGGCAAAATCAATAGGTTTTCAGGTTTTCAAAGGAGCATGAGTATTGAGGACGGAAAGAAGATAACTGGATAAGATCTCAACCATTTGGTTGGACATTGATGTGACAGGATAGCTACCAGAACTGTGTTAAAACTATAACAGAGAACAACTAAAGTAAATCTTCTCAAAATATAAAAACAAAACAAAAAAAAATAGATAAATGAATAACGCACTATTGCTATAAGAAACAAAATTTAATTAGGAAAATAAACAAAATAACAATAGACAGCTTTCTGAAAGATCAAATAAAATAAACAAAGAAAATAATAAAAATTATAGATTGAAGAGAGATAGGAAATTTTCCCAATGAACACTGGTCCACTGCCATAAATTGCTTCATGTCGCCAGACAGCCCATGGTCATCCGAACATATCCTGGTATTCCGAAATGTAGATAACAACCACAAGCCGGCTGTCATCTTGTCAACATTACACCCGGCCACCAGAGAACCACACATATTTTAGCTTGCCATCCTTCTTTTTTTGGCGAGTCAGGTAGAAGAGGTGCTTATTTGTGCCCCACAAGGGGCCCCTCTACTCTCAATCAGGTTTCCTCCTAGCCAATATGCCAGGTAGTAAGGTCCCTTTTCCCTCTTCGCAATCTGACAACCTCGTCCCCCATGAATTGCTTTGCGTCAATAACTGGTGGTCGCTGGTGATGTTGCTCCACTATTCTATAAACAAGACCTGGTTGATTGGACCGTTAATGAAGGAGGGGGATTTAAGAGTTATGAAAATGTATGGGAGGAAGAGTGTGTAAAGCATAAATGAGTGTTGTAACCAATGAGGAGGTTACATTAGTTAATGTATGTAATCAATAAATGCCTCGATGTCAGGAAAAGTTTTTTCAACTGAAGAGATGTTTCCNTCAGAGAACCAAAGACAAACCTGATAAAACAAAACAGTTTAACAAAAGCTTAAGCCTATCCTCTAGTTCTCTGTTGAGGCCCCCACAAACAGCATAACCATAGTCAAAATAGGGGAATATGGGCCGCCTCCGGGCAGCCTCCCGCCTCCTTCTAAAATCTCACACCTCATCTCTCAACCAGGGCAGAGAGGGGTGGCGAAATCAATAGGTTTTCAAAGGAGCATGGGTATTGAGGACGGAAAGAAGATAACTGGATAAGATCTCCACCTTTTGGTTGGACATTGATGTGACAGGATAGCTACCAGAACTGTGTTAAAACTATAACAGAGAACGACTAAAGTAAATCTTCTCAAAGAATAAAACAAAACAAAAAAAATAGATAAATGAATAACGCACTATTGCTATAAGAAACAAAACTTAATTAGGAAAATAAACAAACTAACAATAGACAGCTTTCTGAAAGATTAAATAAAATAAACAAAGAAAATAATAAAAATTATAGATTGAAGAGAGATAGGAAATTCGCCCAATGCACACTGGTCCACTGCCATAAATTGCTTCATGTCGCCAGACAGCCCATGGTTATCCAAACATATCCTGGTATTCCGAAATGTAGATAACAACTACAAGCCGGCTGTCATCCTGTCAACATTACACCCGGCCACCAGAGAACCACACATATTTTAGCTTGCCATCCTTCTTTTTTTGGCGAGTCAGGTAGAAGAGGTGCTTATTTGTGGGGCTCATACTCTCAATCAGGTAAATCGGATGGGCATCATTTTCCTCCTAGCCAATATGCCAGGTTGTAAGGTCCCTTTTCCCTCTTCGCAATCTGACAACCTCGTCCCCCATGAATTGCCGAACTTTGCTTCAATAACTGGTGGTCGCTGGTGATGTTGCTCCACTATTCTATAAACAAGACCTAGTTGATTGGACCGTTAATGAGGGAGGGGGATTTAAGAGTTATGAAAATGTATGGGAGGAAGAGTGTGTAAAGCATAAATGAGTGTTGTAACCAATGAGGAGGTTACATTAGTTAATGTATGTAATCAATAAATGCCTCGATGTCAGGAAAAATTTTTTCAACTGAAGAGATGTTTCCAAGAGGACAAAGATGGTAGACCTCTGATCAAAATCCCTCGTCATTCCATCCTGTTTCTCAGAATCCTGTACTCTACTTCAAAACAAAGATGAAAAATATATTTTATGGAGATAAGATACCTAGGAGAAATTAAGAGTTACACAAGAAGAGATAAAATTGCAAATTTTTAGGGCTACAAGCCCTACTTCACAAGTCGCAAAAAAGACCTACGAGACTCAAGAGGAGGACAGAAGAATAAGAAGAAGAGTATGGATGTCCTGGAAAGAAAGAGTGTAAAAGGCATTGTGGGGACTGAACTGGGGCAGGAGAAGGGCATTAGTAAAGAAAAGGTCTACCTGGTCCAAGCTCTGCAAGAGACATTCTCACATTGCTTGAGCGATAGAAGA
This sequence comes from Oncopeltus fasciatus, assembly GCA_000696205.2. Taxonomy (NCBI): domain Eukaryota; kingdom Metazoa; phylum Arthropoda; class Insecta; order Hemiptera; family Lygaeidae; genus Oncopeltus; species Oncopeltus fasciatus. The sequence goes on from KZ809585.1 coordinate 79,778, forward strand.
GGACTGAAATACTTAGTAACATTAAGTCCCTTAAGGATCAGAGTGGGTCAATTGTATTCTGTAGATCTACTTAATTAGTATCCACAAGGTGATTAGAGATGGAATTAACAGTTTGGAAGCACATTATAATAAGCCTACCAGACTGCGTTCTTTAATCTGGGAGAGCTTCAGCTCAAAGGCTTCAAAATAGTTGAGTAGTTAATGATCACATGTCACCTTGGGAGGTAACCTTTCCTGGGAGAAGTTCAGAGAAGTGAAAGAATGGTTTCTCGGGATAAAGATTGTTTTTCTTCTCTTCAGAGAAGACAAGCAGGTTTAGACTGCCCCGACATTCTAAAAAGTTTTCTCGATCCCGATTAGAATATTTTAGAGCTGGACATTTTTACTCTAATGCATTAAGTACTTATATAATATTTTAGTTCAACATACTGCATGTAGTACGATATTATAATCTTTAATATGCTATTGGGTTAGAGAGCAACACAGCAGGGATTAGTAATAATATTTACTTTCTGCAATGGGTTTTTCTTAAAGCAATTTATAGTTATTGATTTATTATTAAACTGTTCACAGTTGAAGATGAAGCCAGGGTGAAGAATGAGACTGGCTCTCAAGTCCAGTTAAGAACAAATGCACATGAATGAGTAAGAACTAAGTTATGTACAAGGAAGAGAAAGTTGTGATTCTTAAGGCTTGATTTCCTTTAACTACCAGCCAGCTGAATGGTTTTCAACTATATGACACTGTCAGGCAAAGCAGATTAGGTAATTTCTGCTCAGCTCCCAGGAACACAATAAAGATCTATAAATATTAATCAATTTTTTTAGTGCAAAGGAACAGAATAAAAAATCTAACTGTTGCAGCCAGGACTCAAACCTGCATCTCCTGCTATCCGGGCCGGTGCATTTTCCATTTATGCTACCAGGACAAGTCTGACAAGTTATTATATTCTCCGCACTAGTGTCGAGAGTCTAACCTACGAGGCACACGAATAAATCGTCTTATTTTCCCTTGCACTAAAAATTGTTAAAATTAACGTGGGATTAAATATCACAAAAAAATAATATTTACATACTCTACAGGCTTCTATTTCTTCTTTCAGTGTGAAGCTCGGTGAAATATACTTTCTTTCCTCAATTCGTCTTGGTCTTTTAAGTTCAAATTATATTTGATCGTGCATCTTAAGTAATAGAAGGGAAATTTGATGAGTTAATGCTGCTCCTGTGACCCAGACATTTTATTTAATAGTCAATATGTTTCAATATGATATAGTTCATTTTACGGATATTCTTTAGTTGCGATAGATTCTGGTAAACACGGTGTAAAAAACATCGGAATTGAACATAAATATTACTCCTTAGTGGATAACGCTGAAACATCAGTTGATCAAAAACGGGTAGTCAGTCACCTTTTAAACAAATTTAATGACTTTACTAAGGTTAATCATGTAGCCATAGTAACAAAAGTGGATATGTGTGTGAATTTGATTAGCTCAATATCCCGTTTTTTGTTTTTTTTTGTATTGAGTGATTAAAAGAATTTAAAAAGAAACCAGAAAAATAAATGGTTTTATTTTATGCGCTGATAACTATAAACGTTGGTACTGCATGAAACGCGTCCATAAATAAAATCAAATTATAAATTAAATAAAATTTATTACGAAGGATTAAATTCGCCTTATTTTGCTATCTTTCTTGTTTTCTTCCTGGTAGTCACTTCCCGCCCGAAGACGTCATGGTAGTCCTTCACTTCGGCCACAGGGTGTTCCTTGGAGATCTCGTTGAACTCCTCGAGGCCGCGGATCACTCGAGCCACGACATCGGGATCCATTGCGTTCTTGTCGAAGGTCCTCTTCCCGGGGCCAGGACTGTACACGGAGAGCTCGGAGCCGCTGGAGGATCCAGCATCATCATCAATATCAGGCCCACTCAGCTGCTGGAAGATGAAAGCCGTGATCTGGTCAGCTTCCAGTGTATTCTTACTTCCCATTTGAAAAAAATTATCCGTCAAAAACAAAAGAGTAAATACATCTATAACCAACTTTATCTTTTTAAATAAGTAATATTAATATTTTAGATACTCATGTGATAATAATATTTAATTATTTTCTTTCTATATAATAGCTGGCTTGTGGAGGTTCTCAATCAAAGGTGCATGAAATAATTAAGAAGTTGGTCAGTAACCTCCACAGATTATACATATATTTTTTCTTAACGCAGAGCACTTTCGAGGCAAATGCCTCATCCTCAGTGCTCTAAGTTTGTCGGAGTGAACTCGCTCATACCACAGGCTATATTCCTTTAATTAGTTATTGCCCATACTAAATTACTACTGAATAAATAATATTGTATTTTTGAATGTGAATTAGATGAATAATGTTTGTTTTTGTGTTGCTTTTATTCCGTTCCAAACCCAATCAAGGTATCACTTCAAATATTCAGCCAATACACAGAAGTAGTTAGTGTTTGGATAAAGAGGATAAACAACGATGCCAAAACTTGTTATTCATTTTTGACGTCGGCTTATTATCCTTTGTTTTTATTTTTATCCCGTTACCTTCCCTTGCAGATACCAAATTTTAGTTCAAGAAAGCATTCAAGGGCTCATTGATTCATCTGAAGTTATAAAGTTATTAAAATGACGTCATCAACGAAAAGTTAAAAATATCAACATAATATTCTGTAAACATAGATATCATGCGGTTTGATGAATCAAAATAATACCAAATATAATCAATGTCAATATAATCAATGTTTAGTAAAAAGAGAAAACTTTGGGTTAAGTAACTGTGAAGAGGTATAAATATATTGACTCAGAGTTGAACAAATCTAGTTTATTTTTAGAATTTATTCATTTCATATTTAACTTATTGTATAATTAGTATAACTAAAATTATAAAAAATAGATGGATAACTACAAAAAAAAATAAAAAAGCTTAACCATAAAAT
>KZ809586.1:0-12366 GCA_000696205.2 Oncopeltus fasciatus
TTAATATATAGTAATGGCTATACTTACTACCACAACCATTTAATGCGTTCGGACTTATAATAATGTTTATAAACTAATACTATGGGCATCTTTAATGCGTGTTTCAGTTGTTTTCGAATTGAATGAATGAATGAAAAGGTTTTATTGTAAAAAAAAACAAAAAAAAAACATAATACACAAATAACAAAACGCACTGAAATGAACATAATCTGTCTGTTGGAGTTCAATAAATCAATTAAATTATTTCTCCTTCTCTTATAATTTAATATATAGTAATGGCTAAACTTACTATCACAACCATTTAATGCGTTCGGACTTATAATAATGTATAAATATGTATTATATNGCATTTTATAGAAAAAAAAGAAGAAAAGTAACTCGAGGTAAAAAAGAAGGGGTACTCTTCATTTATCAATGATTTTTTTTTTGCTCATTTATTATATTTTTTGAACTTGGAAAAATAGAGTTTCTACTCATTCAGTAAATAATATCCGAGGGTGCGGACTTACATTACAGCAATAGGAAGACAAAATTACCAAAATATTATTTGTCAAGCTTGGAAATATAACGATAGGTTGATTCTCACCGGGATATGAATATTAAATTAAATTCTTTGGGGCTTGGAAGATTCATATTGGTAGGGAAATCCGATTTAAAGATTAGATGGATTGGCGATGATAAAGTTAAAAAATAATCTTAAATAAAGTTAAGAAATAACCTTTTAGATTATTTAAAAAACACTCCTAATTCCTTGCATACTCGCATGAGAAAAGAAAGATACTGTTAACGTAAAAAATTAGGAAAAATTGGTTGAAGGATTTATAGCGCCTGGGAAGTTATGAAGTCTCAGAGACTGGAGAACAACTTGTATTGGTATCCAGGATAACCCCCTAGTGATTCCTGTGCCATAATTCATTAAATTGAGTGAGACAATACTTTATGATTTTTTTTTTTTTAGTTTACAGTAATTCACTATTAATAAATACTAAACTTATTATATTATTGTTGCAATGCAATTAATAAATAACATAAAATTAGAAGAGAATAGAGAAGAATGTATTCAAAGTGAAGGCCCGGCATGTAACTCACCCGCCCTGACAACTGACTGCATGCCACAAGAGTTGAAGGGGTGAGCTCCGCCCCTCTGTGTGGGGAGGAAAAGGCTTTTGACTGGAGCGTCTTTGATTACAGCCTTCAGGTTCCACGGGATATGTCTTCTCGCTCCGACTTCGCCCCTGGAGTACACTCCGAGATACTGATACCCAACCTGGACAACGCTTAACTCGGAGTAAAATAGCTAGAAAAACTTCTGGACAAGGGTACTTGTTTTCTTAAATAATTTGATGAGAAGTAGTTGAGCCACATTACTATATTTAGATTGCAGAAATATAAATATAACAGTTTGTGTTTCCGATTAAAACGTATGATGCGTGATTAATACCATCCTGGGGCAGGATAAATACACCATACATCATTGAAGAACAAATAACTAATTTTATCTTAAAAGCTAAAGAAGGCTAGATGAGCAACAGGCAAGATCGCTATATATATATATATACATATAACTTTGAATATACCTGATATTGAGCTTCTACTAACTAAAATCAATGAAGAATCGTAGAGCATTATCAAAATTCGCGTCCTAGTAAAAGGGAAAATACATAGATATATTGCTTTAGGCGAAATATGCCAAAACAATACTAATAATTCAACAATACTTTATTGCCTTAAATAATATTAAATTATTGCTATAATTATTTTAAAAAATGTTTAGAAACTATTTGAGTGTGAACCATCTATATTATTAATAATGCGATATAAATTTGCTCTAATAGAGATAGGATGAGAACTGTAGTTTTATCATACCTGTGGAGGAAGAAAGATATAGAAGTAGCTAGGTGCAGTCATCTGAGAGTAACTAATTATTTACTTGTTTAACGATGAATTATTTTAAATTTTAACCACCTTAAAATTTAAAAGTTGATAATCACTGATAAGGAGGTAACAATAAATATTCATTATTGTAACGGTAGGAACAGCAGGAGTTGCTTTTAAATTGATTAATATTTGCTTACAAAATTCGTTTTCTATTGACTTAAAACACTCAGTGAATTCATTTTTGTGCCCACCAACACTAAGAACTTTCGTTTTCCTAATTATTTGTACTAGAGTTAAGTTTTAATTATAGCAAAGGGTTTTATCGAACTTGAAAGTTTATACATCGTACACCCTTTATTACAATATAGTTTTATTGAAGTATAAAGTTCGGCCGTCAGGTGATATCCTAGAAAAAAGGATCTATCAATCAGACAAGATGGTCATTCCTTTCTCTGACTCAACAACAAAATACAAATAACTAAAATATGAGAGCTTACTTGTTATAATACTCGAGTATGACACAGGTAGATAAGTACTAAGGTCTTTTGAATTTCACAATTAAAATGAATTTTACAATTTAAGAAATATTAACTTAATTTCAGGAAGTTATTTTTGTGGAGGTTAAATAAATAATTAGTAAGAGAAACGTTCCAACTCCATCCTTCTTTCTCAAATTGTCAACCCTTCCTTAAAGACAGGATATTTATTACTTAATGTTAAGCCCTAGATATCTGCCCAGCTGAGATGTAACAGATTTTATCGTTTCGGACATACTACTGACATTTGTAAATGTAAACTAATTGTGAAAGATAGTACCAAAGTGGCCATAAAGAAAGTAATTGTTGAAATTTCACTCTTTTTAGTGTGTGTTTGTGTGCATAAGATATTCAGATTACAAAAAAAAAAAAGAAGAAAAGTTCCATGTTCAAATGGGAAGTTTTTTTGACCCCAAATGTAGAGTTTTTGGATTTACCCCAACAAAAAAATCTACCTCTTGACCGAACCCTAACAAAAAAGTTACTTATGCCACTTTAAAACTAAAAGTAACAGAATTCTGGAAACCGTGCGTCGAAAAATTAGGCAACGAATTATTTATTCATATTACTAACGTTAATAAAATGGCTGTAACGACTNGGGTGAATAGCGATGCGAAGGGAGTGTGCTGATCTGACGTTTGATGTCAAAGGCGAGGGGACGCCGAATCCTGCTGGGAATAGCTCGCCAGGGCCAGGGTTAGGGAGTGAACGGTAGGAGTAAGCCGATCGCCTACATATGTCCTTAGTAACAAAAGACAAGAAGATTGGAGGATAACATTTTGTCTTGACTGCCAAAGCGAAACCTCCGAGCGGAAAATTATTCAAATAAATAAAAACAAGTCTTAGGTAACATCATAATTTCAGTCTGGAAGACAAGGTTGCAGGATAAAGAACTAATTAGAAAAAACTTCTCTTCCTCCTGTGGGCAGTTACTTTGACCACCTGGAATTTATAATGATCAAAAGATATATATTTAAGCTATAACAAACATGACTAAATTATAAGACAATTCACTAAAATGGCATAAGATCACGCCAATTCTCTCTAAAAGTGGATGCCATATATATATANTAATTTCATTATTTCATAAATATGAAGCAGCACCCAACACTCCAAATATAACATTCTTAATATACTTTTTTTTTTTTTTAATTACTTTCTGATTATAAAACATCTTGTAATTTGATGGCTTAATAGTATGCATATATACAAGAAAAAAAATTAGTAAATAAAATGTCACTTTGCAGGGAGAAGGGGCCCATTTACACCACACCCAGTAAATTTAATCGTCAAGGTCCAAGAGGTCGCGAGGGTTGTTAGGATTGGAGTCAGACTGGGATATGGCATATGGATTAGGGTAATATGGAAGCTTGCTGTGAAAGAGTGTGAAGCGGGTGGAGATAAGATCTTGGATGAAGGAATATTAAAGTAAAATAAAGAATTCATGAGAGGGAACAGAATAAAAAAATCTATCTGTCCTCGCCAGGAATCGAACCTGGAGGACAGATAGATTTTTTTATTCTGTTCCCTCTCATGAATTATTTATAATTTACGTGGGATAAAAAACCACAACCTAAATAAAATATGTAAAATAAAGAGTATATTTGGATACATAAATTGGAGCGTTTGCAATTGTTCTTCGGACTTTGAATTTAAAGGATTGTATTCGATTATATTTCGATGTTATGAGCTGGGAACGCCTGCTTAAAAGTCTGTATAAGAGTCCGTAGCGTCTGTTGAGTTCTTGTTGCTCATTTTTTATCAAGTTTAATATGTTCGCCCAGAGAGTCAAGATTGAACCCAAGGTAACGGGTTGAATAAGAGAGAGGTATGGGGATGTTATTATACGTGACATTATTATTGTAGAATATTTTCTCAGCTGAAAATTTACTTGTGCGCATTTTGACTCGTTTATATTTGTTCTATATTTGCTGCACAACTGCTGAATAGTATCAAGGTTACTTGTAAGATATTGGAAACTTTTCCAATATTTGTTTTGGAATTATGATGAGAAGAGAGGATCGCTTTGTCATCAGCAAAAAGGGCAAGGATGGTATTAGGACCACTGGGTTGTCCGCTATGTACAGTATGAAAAGGATGGGTCCGAGAACTCAGCACGTGGAACATCCCCTTTCACAGGTAGGTGCTGATCGGCTCCTCAGAGATACCCGAAAATGTGGATATAACTTCTACGGATAACAAGAACGAATATGCCAAAGAAGAAAAGAGGATGGACTAGTGGCAAATCCATCAAATCATTGAAAATTATGGCCATTGTAAGCCTAACATATACGAAAGATGACCTATAATGCATAATTGTTAAGCATTCTTCTTCCAGTGGAACGTACGAGGATTATCGCGGCGAAGCGATGAAGCCCGATATTTTTTAAATAAATATCAACTAGTAGTTTTTGCAATGCAAGAAACGAAGTTTCACAAAGGAAATTGCCACAATATTAATGGTTATACATGCTTGTATAAAGAACCCTAGACTGAAAATAATAGAAGAAGCCATGTTTGTGTAGCAATTTATAAAAAAGAAATATTGATTTCCAAGAAACGAATATAGCTACGAACTTGCAGGCAGTAGCTGCTAGAATAAAAGTACCTCTGGATATAACAGTCTGCTGTCTGTATCTCCTATATGAAAGATACAATATAAGTGACATTCGAGGCCTGANGTATAAAGAACCCTGGACTGAAAATAATAGAAGAAGCCATGTTTGTGAAGCAATTTACAAAAATGAAATATTGATTTCCAAGAAACGAATATAGCTACGAACTTGCAGGCAGTAGCTGCTAGAATAAAAGTACCTCTGGATATAACAGTCTGCTGTCTGTATCTCCTATATGAAAGATACAATATAAGTGACATTCGAGGCCTGATAAGTGCACTGCCTCGACCCTACCTCATTTTAGGTGATTCAACACCCATCATAGATCCTGGGGCTTAACGTGCACCTACAGCAAAGGCAGAGAGTTAATCTCATTCCATGAATATAATGACCTATTTCTGCTGAATGTCGGAAGCCCAACTCACTTCACTGTCCTAAGTGGCAAGTTTAGTGCTATTGACCTTAGTGTGGTTTCAACACCTGTAGCACCACAGTTCCACTGGTTATTGGAAGATTGTTGGAAGACATAATAATATGGCATACAAGCTTGTATTACGAATTCGAGAGTGTACCCAAATGGAGGACAGATCGAGGTAACTGGTATAGAAATACAGAGAAAATTTCAAAGCACCAAACTTCAATTCTAATATACAAAACAATATATTAAAAAAAACTTAATGATTCCATTAATGAAGCCCAAAACTTAGCCATCTCAATGACAAACGCCAACCACCGCAGAAATCAAGTGCCTTGGTAGACTGAAGATTGCTGAAAAATAACAAGAATAAAAGGAAGGCCCTGCGCAGGTTTAAATATTCCACTCTTAAAAATCTAATAAACTTTAAAAAATGTTGAACGGAAGAAAGAAGGGCAAAAATATACGCTAAAAGCGTATATGGGCGAGCTTGGCTGCTTCAGTTGGATAGGCATAACAAGATCGGCCTCAAATTATGTTGAGCAATATTTCATTCTGCAAGTTTCAGGTCCAGTCAAGTGTCCCTCATGGGACCCTGCAAACCCTCGGAGTCCAAAAGAGAAAAAAAATGTATGAATCGCATTATGTCTAAAACTAGTTGTCGGTGAGTAATAATAAATANTTTTTTTATGCTAAGGGTGTAAGAATTCCGATTAAATAGTCGTCAAGCAAGTTGTACAAACAAAGGTGCATTGCCGCTCCTCCTTAGTGCTGCCGGCGGTGGCCGGAGTCCATCTGGCCGTGTCGGAAGGAACTTCGCTCGACCTACCCCTCGTCACAGCTCCCACCCTCTTTGGTACTAAGGGTGTACTGGCTGGCTAAATCATACTGAAACTATCAATAGTACCTCTAAATTTGATAAAGATTAACATAAAAAAAAAAAAATTTGATATCAGGAATTTTCAATTTCGCCCACTTTAATGCATTCTAACAATGAAGTCTAAGATAACTTTTTTCCCCCTGTCACTTTGCAGNTTATAGAGTGTATAGAAATTATTATTATAGAGTGTATAGAAAATGAAACGCTCTAGTCTATATATAAAGTATGTATAGAAAATGAAACACACTGTCTCTAATATATCTTCTATATCTACTCTTCACACCTCACCGACACATCCCCGAAAATTTTACTTCTCGTGATTTTCTTTTTGTGTGCGCACTGCACTCTCGATCCCACCTGTTCTTGATTACAATATATATATATATACTAATTAAAGTGTATTTATAAAAGGATTACGAAATTATTCCCTGTAATTTCTATATAATGCTTTTTAGTGCATATAAAATATATTTAAGCAAATTTTAAACCTAATCTTTAGAGTTATTATGAAGTAAGTTTCCAATATTACTTGTCATGAATATTTTAAATAACTAATCTTTTGGTCTCGAGTAATCAATAAGTCTGGAGAGGAAATTAATTTTATTGTCCTTCAGTTCTATTGTTCCTCAAAATTGACAATTTATAAGTTAAAAAGCTACAGGAAAACGTCAAATGAAAAATGTGTCACGAAGAGTGTGAACGGATTCAAGAATTTTGATAGACACAAACTAGGAAGAGAATTTAATTTTACAATTGAATTACAAATTATTTATCGCCCTTAAGTATGAATTTATAGATTGAAATAAATTGAAAATTGATGGGTTATCGAGAGTTCTCAGCCACTTAGGTTCATATTTACTAGAGGCTCATCTTGTACATAAAAGTTAGGTTAGCCTCAGAACGGAGAACTTTGTGAAAATTTACAATATTTACACAGCTGATATTCATCATTACTAAGACTAAATAAATTTAAGTGGAAGAATTGTCTTTTTTGTATGTAAATTTGTCAGGAAAATAAAAATAATGGCTCTGTCTAAAGACAGAACCTTGAATAATAATGATAAAAAAAAATTAAACTTCCATTAAAGATGTTGTATTGTGTGCGTGTGCGATGGAGTTCACAACTTCCTGGGCCCCCATGTTGAAGTGTGGGAAAGTGGTCAGGTGTACGCAGCCAGGAAGTGCTCACCGGACACATGACGAGTTGCTCTTATCCCCCGCAAGCGCTTCTGACTTTGCCCGACTTTAATTGAAGGGACACCTGAGCTCCTGGGAACTGACACGTCTACTCGTACGCACGACAAAGGGAGTCGAGCATAGCTGAAGCATGTCCACGTGGGGTATGAGCGATTTTTTGTATATTTCTGCATCTGTGTATATGAATACATTACAAACATTTGTATAGATAAAATATAATAGCATTTATGTTCCACTCCCCCACGCTTCCTTCCCGGCCAGTCTAGAGCAAACTTCAGTGGTCGTCCCTTTTACTCCTAAAATGGTCTTTAAAAATGAAAGATGAAAAATAGCATAGCTTACGCATCTTTTGTGTGGCGGATTTCTCGTAATATCAAATTAGTCATTTTATCAGATTTTCCGTGGGAACCATGTCGCGGATTTTGAAAAATTTCAAAAAATGTTTCCCATTTTACATTGGAGATGCTATGGTATAAATATGGTTATAAATTCAAAATAATATATATAAGTATATTTCGAATATTGGGCTCTTATTTTTAAAATGCAATAGCCAAATTAGGTATTTGGGCTTTTCTTTGCACTTCCTTATAGAATTCATTTTTGGTTAAAATTTGATGTTGGTGAGACCAAAATTGATAATTGTAATACTTTCGTTGTTTATGCAATTACTGTTTTAAAGATGAAAAGGATAAAATCAGTAACTCCTCAGTAATTTCCTTAGACATGACGGCATAAGGGCTCAAATAGTGCTATTGCTGACGTCAGGCAAGTGGTCAGAAAATGCGTGTTCGACTCCAGCTATGTCCTACACGTTCTTTTTTAATTGTTATTTGAGTTAAAAAAAAAAGGTTTATGGAACATAATAGTTGCAAAATTTAGTCTTCTAATATTTATGTTTTATTTCAATTGTTAGTGAACTCAACCAGTGGTTTCCAGAAAAACCTGGAATATAGAATTCAGTTTCTTTATTTTTAAAATTTCGTGCGATTGAGCGCATGTAGACAAGTATGTATTTATATGAGTTTATTTTTGGGTGATCGTACCATATTTTCGATTATCCTACGCACAGTATGTAAAGATAGTAGGAAATTTCGCAAAAGTTGCGTCATGATGTCAACGTGAATAGCCTGATGACTCTAAGGAGAAAAACTGTCTGTGCTAGGATGAACGAACACTACTCGCCTTCAGTCTGTATATGAATTTCAGCATTTCACTTATGACGGATCAGTTTGAGGAAAAGTATGGTTCTTTTTGATACTTAGCGGCTCATGGACACATTATGTAAGCACTCAGGATAAGCTGTGCCAAAAGTATGGTTCTTCATGATACTTTGCGGCTCATGGGCACAATATGAAAGCATTTAGGATAAGCTGTGCCAAAAGTATGGTTCTTTATGATACTTTGTGGCTTATGGGCACACTATGAAGGCACTTAGGATAAGCTGTGCCAAAAGTATGGTTCTTTATGATACTTCGTGGCTCATGGGCACATTATGAAATCACTCAGGATAAGCTGTACCAAAAGTATGGTTCTTTATGATACTTCGTGGCTCATGGGCACATTATGAAAGCACTCAGGATAAGNCCCCCGCAAGCGCTTCTGACTTCGCCCGACTTTAATTGAAGGGACACCTGAGCTCCTGGGAACTGGCACGTCTACTCGTACGCACGACAAAGGGAGTCGAGCACAGCTGAAGCATTTCCACGTAGGGTATGAGCGATTTTCAGTATATTTCTGCATCTATGTATATGAATACATTACAAACATTTGTATAGATAAAATATAATAGCATTGATGTTCCACTTCCCCACTCTTCCTTCCCAGCCAGGCTAGAGCAAACTTTAGTAGTCGTACCTTTTACTCCTAAAGTTGTCTTTAAAAATGAAAGATGGAAAATAACTTAGCTTACGCATCTTTTGTGTGGCGGATTTCTCGTAATATCAAATTAGTCATTTTATCAGATTTTCCGTGGGAAAATCAAGATATTCACGTTGGTACCATGTCGCGGATTTTGAAAAATTTCAAAAAATGTTTCCCATTTTACATTGGAGTTGCTAGAAATAGGGTTATAAATTAAAAATAACACATACAAACGTATATTTAGAATATTGGGCTCTTATTTTTAAAATGCAATAGCCAAATTAGGTATTTGGGCTTTTCTTTGCACTTCCTTATAGAATTCATTTTTGGTTGAAATTTGATGTTGGTGAGACCAAAATTGATAATTGTAATACTTTCGTTGTTTATGCAATTATTGTTTTAAAGATGAAAAGGATAAAATCAGTAACTCCTCATTAGAGTAATTTCCTTAGACATGGTGGGATAAGGACACAAATAGTGCTATTGTTGACGTCAGGCAAGTGGTCAGAAAATGCGTGTTCGACTCCAGCTGTGTCCTACACGTTCTTCTTTAATTGTTATTTGAGTTAAAAAAAGTTTATAGAACATAACAGTTGTAAAATTTAGTCTTCTAAGATTTATGTTTTATTTCAATTGTTAGTGAACTCAACCAATGGTTTCCAGAAAACCTGGAATATAGAATTCAGTTTCTTTATTTTAAAAATTTAGTGCGATAGAGCGCATATAGACAAGTATGTATTTATATGAGTTTATTTTTGGTTGATCGTACCATATTTTCCATTATCCTATGCACAGTATGTAAAGATAGTAGAAAATTTTGCAAAAGTTGCGTCATGATGTCAACGTGAATAGCCTGATGACTCTGAGGAAAATCTGATGAGAAAAACTGTCTGTGCTAGGATGAACGAACACTACTCGCCTTCAGTCTGTATATGAATTTCAGCATTTCACTTATGACGGATCAATTTGTGGAAAAGTATGGTTCTTTTTGATACTTTGCGGCTCATGGGCACAATATGAAAGCATTTAGGATAAGCTGTGCCAAAAGTATGGTTCTTTATGATATTTTGCGGCTCATGGGCACAATATGAAATCACTCAGGATAAGCTGTGCCAAAAGTATGGTTCTTCATGATACTTTGCGGCTCATGGGCACATTATGAAAGCACTTAGGATAAGCTGTGCTAAAAGTATGGTTCTTCATGATACTTTGTGGCTCATGGGCACATTATGAAAGCACTTAGGATAAGCTGTGCCGAAAGTATGGTTCTTTATGATACTTTGTGGCACATTATGAAAGCACTTAGGATAAGCTGTGCCAAAAGTATGGTTCTTCATGATACTTTGCGGCTCATGGGCATATTATGAAACCACTCAGGATAAGCTATGCTAGGACCAAATTGAGATGGAACAATTCCACAAAGTGAATGATAATATTTAAAGTTAATTCGTGGTAAATTAGTATTAAAGGTGAATTCTTGGATAGCCTTCCTCATAAGAACTGTTTCGCATATTGGTGAGTCGAAAAACTTTGCTCCAAGAGCCATTCGATTTCGAGGACATTTTCCTACAAAACAGCTAACCAGAACAGCCAACGAGCTTCACTCCGAGAAGAAGTATACGTACATGGAACTGGCGATTAGACACACGCTTCATAGGAACTGCTTAATCTAAGCAGATTTTCCTTGTTTCATTAGAGATAATACTAAAGAGGAATAAATGACGAAATTGAATTTACAAGTCGGATAGAACCATGAGCGTAAAATTCATGAGCACTCACATCCTGTGGGTAAGCTTTCACCTATCGCAATTGCATTTGTAAATTTCATCCTTAATAAGCGTTTTTTGAAAAAAAAAAAAAAAATGTAAGTAGGCGAAGAAGTGTAACAAATAGAGGTCAAATGGAGGAATCGTTTATACCTTGGTTATTAATTCNGTACAGAAACCAATGAAGACGGAGAATATAAGGTATGAGAGTTCTATATTCATTGGTGGTAGAAATAATAATAACCCTTTAGATAATTTACATAGCTAAGCGTGTGTGTGTGGGTTTCCGTCTGTCTCTTTTTCAAAATGAAATTTGGCTTGTTGCTTTCTAATACAAAACGAACCAATAGAAGAGTGGGATTATTTGAAATGCCAAATACAAATGTACGCGTACATCTTTGTTCTTACCCGGACGTAATATTTACTTAAAAGTAATGATACTACTGTTGGTAAAAGAGATATTTTATGAATTACGTAGAAAAATTGAAAAAAAAAAAGAAATGGTGTTTTACCTGAACAAAAAATTGTAATTTTACTCCTTAAAAGCAGTTTAAAAAAAAAATAGAATTAGGCATATATCTTTTAAATTAAAAAAAAAAAAAGAAAAAAAAAGGGGGGGGCTGAGTTTATTACAGTGCAAAACCATTGATAGCAGGTAATTCCTACTCCAATTCAAAGAATAGGAGTGGGGATTTCTAAGCAAGAGTAGAAAATGTTTTTTCGCTGCAATCGGCATATTATTTAGTTTACAGGAGGTAAAATTGTAATTATAAAAAAAGTTTTAGGAGATACACAGCGAAATTCAACTATTTGGAACATTGAATGGCTTCCACACAAAATTACAAAATACACTAGGCTAATTTATCATTTATATAGTTCTTGATACATATTTTTCAACTTTGTACGCCATGTAAGATCCACTTCTAATGATTCCATTTTCTGAAATGCCGATATTTCACTTTTGCAAATTGACATTTTCAATAACTTCAGGCCGCTTAATCCTTCAAAGTCTTTCCTTTCGTAAAACACTTACTCTCATCAAAATTTCCCCTTACCGACCATCCCTCCCCCAACAACTCGCTCCGGTTCCTATCCTAAATTTTTCACAAAACACTTCTCAGCCATGATTTAGTTCCTCTACAGTAAAAGACTCTACCTCCTCCCGCCTTGGTAAGTGTACTCTTCAAATAGTTTACAATGCATGTGTAAAACTGTTGTA
>KZ809586.1:12536-26223 GCA_000696205.2 Oncopeltus fasciatus
CTGGCTGGGACAGATAATCATATTTTTTAATTTTTTGTCAGACCTGTTTATATATGTTTTATATTTTGTTTATATTTTTCTTATGTTACTGAGTCCTGAAATTGAAGGCTTAACTTTGGCAATAATAAAAAAAACCTTTTCTTGTCAACAAATTATTTATTATTTATGCCAAGGCCGACTCCCCGAACGACCCTTCCTCATCAAGTTGGAAGACTAGTAACAATCTCCATCGCCATGGGCTCGCAACAATACGGGCAGACGGAGCTACTAGACCCCCCATTTAAAGCCCCAAGTCGCTTGCAAAGTTTAAAAGCCATTGGGGGAGAGGGACGCCCCTCCACGCGGCCAGCAGCTGTCGTCAGCGGCCGTTAAAAGTCGTTAGAGGTAGGGGCCTTCTTATCTAGCTCTTATCAGCACCGGCATTATTCGCTGTTTGCTCGTTTTACACCAAGTACAGGGAGTGCTATATTTGCTCACAGCTACATTCAAATTCCTTCTCTCAATATATCCCTTAAAAATATATTTCCTGAATAAACCCAACTCATCAATTGTCAATTAAATTCTTTCTTGTCCCCCACTAATGATTGATGCAGCGAAGAAAGCAGGGATATTTGATCCAGTTATATCAGCGGTCGGGGAACATTTTTAATCATTACCCCAAAATATTTTTGTGTAAGTTGATGTTACCCCATGGCGAAGAGAAAAAAAAAATTAACGAAATCGCCTCTTTTTAGCATCTTTCATATTATAGCCTCTCATGATAATTTTAAAAAGAAAACAATATCTAAAAATTTAATTTAAAAATCATTTATTCAATTTATCAATTTGGGGTACTGTAATAAATTATTATATTAATAATGGTGGTACAAACAAAAATTAGAATTGTAATATTAGAAAAAATAAGAAGAATTGAAAATATTCTTTCTTCATGTTTTGGAGAAAAGATGTTGACTCATGTTTGATACAATTGCTTCTAAATTGAGACTTTCTGTTCTTCGTTTTTATGTTCATTAGAGTGAAAAAGCCTTGTTCGCACAACTATGTTGTTCCAAATGGCAGCAATTTATTATCCGCCTCTTCATGTGCAGTTTTGAAAGCCTTTGCAACTTTTGACATCCAACGTTTACTCTCAAATTGAATACGTGCTTCAGTNCCTTCGTTTTTATGTTCATTAGAGTGAAAAAGCCTTGTTCGCACAAATATGTTGTTCCAAATGGCAGCAATTTATTATCCGCCTCTTCATGTGCAGTTTTGAAAGCCTTTGCAACTTTTGACATCCAACGTTTACTCTCAAATTGAATACGTGCTTCAGTATTAGATCAAAGTTCAAGAATTGCTTCTGCCAAACCTGAAGGTTCTTCTGGTATCATAGCAATTTCACATTTAAAAGGATCTACAATCCAACTGACAGTACGTGTATCAAAATCTGGAAAGTAATCTGAAAACTGCTTTCTGAGTTTGATAAGATGTCTTACAATTGTATCCTTGATGTCAGCAAAAGAAATATTTTCGCAATCTTCCAAAACAAAGCTAACCTTGAAAAAGAAGCTAAAATATTGCAGCTTTAATGCAAACGCTGACACTATTTCTCTGGCTGAAATGATATTAATATTTTTTCCTTGCAATTCTTTATTTAATATATGTATACTCAATAAAATGTCTGCTAAATATGCAACCCAGGAAGAGTTTTTAAACTTATCTGTGAGAATATTTTTTTGATCAACCATAAAAATTTCGACTTCAGTTTTAAGAGTCCATACTACATTTAGTACATTTCCGCGAAGGAGCCACCTTACTTCTGTATAATAAAGTAGGTCTGTATAATCAGCTTCACCGTCCTGGCATAATTCTCAAAATAGCCGCGTGTTTAGTGAATGTCCCTTGATAAAATTTACCTTAAAAGTTTACAATTTTGATGACATCATGCATGACGGCTTCCAGTGTAGGTTCTAAATATTTCACCATAAGGGACTGACGATGGATCATATAGTAATTTCAATATTTGGGTTATTTTTTTTCAACGAAAGGTGAAAAACCATTAATATGACCCAGCATAGCTGGAGCTCCATCCAAAGATACAGAATTACAGTTTTCCCATTTTAAACTTTGTGCATTGAAGTATTCATCTACTTTATAATATACATCAATCGATTAGAGTCTCCCCCTCTGCCAAATAGACATTAAGGATAAGGGGCTTGCTTACACATAGGTAGTCCCTCCCCTAAGCCCAGTGTCTGCATAGAAATTTTGTTGTGTGTGCATGTATATATATATATACTTATAAAGCTTATGAGTTAAAAAATACACATAAATAAACTCCCTTCTTTATTTTTTACATAAAATCATCACCTGAGTTATTGATGTCGTTACAATGGAACAGAGAGAACTCAAAGCATAATACTATTTCTCATATCTGTACAAAAATCTGGACGATAGGTCCTTCAGATCGTCATGGGAAACTTTGCCAACTGGTTGGTATATTTATAAAAGTTAGGGAAGTAGGGGTAATTTAAATGCCAAAACTCAGTCAAGTTAAAAAAAAATAAGAGATATAATTAATGCGTGGAATAGAATAAAAATCTATCTGTCCCAGCCAGGATTCGAACCTGGATCTCCTGCTTTCCGGGCCAGTATGCTAACACTTGCACCACCGGGACGAGCTAGATAACTTATTAAATTCCCAACATAGTAGCGAGAGCCTAACCTACGAGAAAGACGAATCATCGTATATGCTCGAAGGAGCTGACATTGTCTAGCTATTTATCGACTTTCGTTATTTACTTTTTATTTTCATTTATAAACGTTAATTTAGTTGTGGTGTATTATCCCACGTAAATTTTAAAAAATTAATGCGAGGGAATAGAATAAAAAATCTATCTGTCCCAGGCAGCACTCGAACCTTGATATATTGATCAAGATCCAGGTTCGAGTCCTGGCTGGGACAGATAGATTTTTTATTCTATTCCCTCGCATTAATTGTTTTAAATTTATGGGATAATACACCACAACTAAATTAATATTTATAAGGGATATAATGTTTTGAACTACTTTCGGCAGATAGTCTTGTTAAATGCACTCGCTTGTACAACTGTCTGTCCAAAAGTGTGGACCGGAACTCCAGTGTAAGCAACGAGATTTTGTGTAAGGAACATTAGAAAGATGATAACATAAAATGGAACAGTTTAGGTACCTCTAAAGCTCCCAATGTTTTCGTACTGACTATTGTCTTAGCTTCACCCGGATCTTACATTTTACCATTTACCTTTATCGTTAGCATAAACTTTGATTTACAGTTGGTAATTTCATGAAGTTGTGATGCCTTCAGATAGATGCTATTACCAATTTGACTACAAAACTGTAACTATGAATTCCCACAAACCCGGTATCACAAAGCAAAGAATTTCGATCATCAGATCCGTCATCCCCCCCCCCCAATTGTTATTACTGCTTCGTAAATGGTTTTACTATTCATAATAAGTGCTCTACCTGACATGACACAAACCTTATGATTCTCTTTTTGACATCCCAAACATGTTTTACCAAGAGCCGGGCACTTCGAGTTGTTTTTGTGAATAAAATTACCGCAATTAAAACAATGTTTACCACGTACTGGAATCATCGGCTTGAAATAAGATTTTTGTTTGGACAATGGTTGACGAGCCATTTTGTTGAGTTCAGAAGTTCACCAAGGCATTCTACATTGTCCTAGTTCTGCATTTTCTAAGCCATAAACAATAGTCTCTACATCAGCTAACCTCGATGATGGTGGTAACAGTTTTCTCCGTCAATTAGTATTGTGGATGCCAGATATTACTTGGTCATGTAGCCTTTCGTTCAGATTGGGCCCATATGTACAGTCTCGCAACCTCTCGTAAACTATAAATTCACTGTCAGATCCACCTTCCCTCCGAAGCCTAGGGGCAAACTCCACTCGTTCTCCGAAAACACATAGTGGTGGGTTGAAGAATTTTTATAGGAAAAAGGTTCCGTCTTTCTCAAAGGCATTCAGAAATAGGTCTAACTTTGGAGAATAGTACTCCCAGTGCTCGATGTTAGGACCAAAGTTGTCAATATCGATCCTTCGATTTGTAGTTGAGCACCTTTATTGTTTGCTGCTAGTGGAGGTTGACTTCTACGTCGTGACATTCCTTACAATTTAGTTAATCCTCGTCATATATAATGTAGTATAGAGAATAGCTATTATTACCCACCTTTAGCTAAAAAAACCAGAAGACTTTCCGAGAGATATATACATTAGTGATAAGAATGGAAAATAAATTGCAGTTTTTTATGCAATGCAAAAACCTTGATTTCCTGAAATCTCCCAAAATATTAGCAATATCAGTTGTATGTTCACGTAGGCTTCGATGGTCGTCAGATGTATTTACAGTTTCTTTTTCCGGGTTGGACCGGGTCAAGTTGTTTAAGTCGAACATCTTGTGATGGCTTCTTCAGGGCTGAATAGAGAATTCTCTCTATATATGAACTGACAGTATCAGTTCATGCATAAAATCAATGGGAACGGTCTACACATTTAGACAGTTATTTTAAGTCACTTTCAATAAATTCTGTTAAAATATATGATTAAAATCATTCAAAATATTTCACAATCCTTACAAAGCTCAAATGAAAATCTGTCACGTGAATAATACAATTTCTTCATTATTTACTAAAATTTACAATTGGATGAGAATTTTTTAAAAAATGGTTTTCCTGAAGCAACATCTAGCAAAAAAGGTCTAAAATATTTTTTATGCATTTCTGAACACTACTGAATGATTTGTTTTATCTTTTATGATAATTTTTCACATGTGTCTGTGTGTTCTTGTAAATTGGATATAAGAAAGTAAATGAGAGATATTTTATGACTAGTTAGAGCAGTGTGAAAGATAAATCCCCATAATATTTCTTGCCTTGATTATACATACAAACACACACACACACACACATATATAATAAATAAATAAACATATATAAAAATGTAATTTCTTCTTGTAGTATTTGGTTATTTACAGNTATATATATATATAATGAAACACTAGCCGCTGGGAGTGGGATGTATGTAGCAATCAGAACAAGTGGGATAGAAACTCTCTTCACTTCTCACTGGCGAAGGGCGAGAGACCCCCGAAAATTTTGCTCCTTGTGATTTTTCTTTTTGTGTGTGCTCTGCATTCTCTATCCCACCTGTTCTTCATTGCTATATATGAAATATCATATATTTTTTTCATCACCTCCTTATTTTCTGCCGTTTTCTCAAAAGCATATTCTCATTTACACATATTGGCAGATTAAAAACAAGTTTTTAAGAAAAAAGAAAAGAAGAGTGAAAATTGTAGTTAAAATTTTACACTAGGATATAAAGCTACAAGAGAAGTGACAGAGGTTTATACTGGCAGATGATGTGCCATGTAAATTAACAGTAACAGAGGACTATAAATAAGCTCAATTTTAAACAAAAACATAAGCCTTTAATCAAATTAAAATGGAACATTGGAAGGAATTATGTGATAATAACAATTTGTATTAGATTATATACTAAGAAATATAAGATGAACTGAGAAGGTAAATATAAATTTTAATACATAATAATACAGTGTAACATCATAAACATGTCATAGGTAATAATTCATTCATCTCCCCCTCCCCCCTTCTTTTAGAAATAACTAGAGCATAAAACAAGCAATTAATATTAGTTTACAAACCAATGAGGCAAATTAGTTTGCACAATTCTAAAACTCATCTACCTGAATTTTTAAGGAGTAATATTTGTAGCATTGCTAATAAGTATGTTACTATTAAGCTTGGTTTAAGCTCTCTGTAATCAACGAGAGAGAAATTAATGAGAACTATAGACGTTATAATAACAAATGGAGGAATACCAGTTTGTTGAATATAACACAAAATATGGGATGAGGGTTCATTAGCTCATACAGATCAATAAAAATTATCATATCTTTCTAAATTAATTCTACCTTAAAAAATAAATTTTAGCAAATCTGAGAAGTGACAGATTATCTTTGAAAAGGATGTTGGTTAAATTTTTCTCAGAAGAGGAATAAAAACCATTTATAATTTAAATAAAATTAAGAACTATAAACAAATATAACAGAAAGAGGGAAATTGTAGAAATCTATTACCATTTATAAATTTAAAAAAAGATGAATAAATATATAAAATAATACAAGGTTTAGTAGTTCAACTATATGGGAATAAAGGAAAGTGAGATAATTATTAAAAGTTTCAGTCAAATTTTTATGCATAAATTATAGACAACAATTTGATTTATCGAGGCTTCCTTTTGTTCCACTTGTTGGTTTTTTCACTGAATATTTTTCCATCTCAATTGTTTCATGAAGTGCATAGTTTAGTTGTTTTTATCAATTTAAATTATTTAGTTTTTGTTTAGTTTATTATAGTTGTTTAATTAAAGAACCTTTTTGTTACTTGTAGAAGCAATCATTTTTACACTAAATTGACAACTATTTATTTATTATATCATTATTTCAATAATTCATTTAAATATTTAAGAAGTCTGATAGCTCAGTTTTGAGTTATCTGCATAATTTATTTTCTTCTTAGTCATGTCATGTCGGGAAAAAAAATTATCTTAAAACCAAAAAAAAAAAAAGTTCAGGGACAAAGTAATGTTTGGTTTTAAAATTTATTAGCAAGTATTCTTTCATGTGCAAATACTTCTTTGGATCTGATGAGTACTACTTGATCTCAGCCAAGGAGATAATTAGTAAAATTAGGACTGGTAGTCAGTAATCTTAAATCTTTTAGTATTATTTGCAGACAACTCATAAGCCACAAAATTGTAAATTATTATATCATTGTATAGATAAAGAATAGTATTTTCAAATAATTATTATATTAATAATAAAAAAAAATGTATGATCATGCCAATTACATTAGATTTCTTATATTTATAGTTCATACCCAAATATCATTAAACAATTAACAAAAAAGTGACAATGAAAGTATGTTTCATTATGCTCATAATATAATTGATATATTTATAAACATAAACATTTCTTGTAATATTATTACCCTTTCAAGGTCCACAGAGCCAAGTGATCCTGTATCATCAGTTTCAGAAATCCATGAAACATTGTTTGTCGAGTCTGAGTAGGAAATGGAACACAATTCTACTATGAAGATTCAGAAGAAATTAGTGAACATATTTTATCTCCTTCACCAACTCTAGAGCTTTTCACTGATGCAAATACCTCCTCTCAGGCAGCTCAGCCTAGTCAAAGTCAAAGCCGACTGTAGCTTTATGAACTTCACCCCATGAACTAATTTCTTTCATAAGTAATTAGTCACTGAAAATATTACCTGCAACCATACACCCCACAGCATTTTTCATACTTCTTTTTTCCCTTGAGTTCAGCTTTGCACTAATGCTATTTGCGGTAATGATGATGATGATGGAAGTGATAATTAAGTTAAAATATATCCATTATTAGAATTTTTTAACAGGCCTATGGAAGAGGTTTATTCCCCTGATGTGAACATGATTCTGGACAATTCAATGGTTTTGAGGAGGGGCCAATTAAAATTTTGCCAACACTTAAAAAATAAAAGATATAAAATACGGATTCAAATTATATATATTGGCTGAACCTGATGGGATGGTTCAGAGACTTGTTCTTTATGGAGTAGTAGACGGTCAATCTCTTAGAGGCAAGAGACATGTGGACAAAGTTATGGGTCAGTTACTAGCTGGTAAAGAAGGGAAGAAACAGCCTCTGTATGGGCAGTTTCTACAATAGTGTAACAGCTGAAAAACTATTAGAGAAAAAACATACTGCATGGGGACCCATCATGTTAATGTTACTTTTATTGGTAATAAAATGTTAATTATGATTCAACAAATTTTTTTTATAAAAAAAAATTTAAAAAACAAAACAAATTGGGTCCCCACGATTACATTATGCAAAAGGTGGGCAATGAATGTATTATATAATTTAAAAAAACCAAAAACATTTTTAACATAAAACCCAAACTGATTAATATAATTGCAAAGAAAATATAAATCTTTTTGATATAAAAACATAAAAAATTATTTTTAATTTTTCATTAGCTTTAGCAGAAGCTAACTAGCTAGCGATGTTCAGAAGAACACAAGAGTTGATAAAATATTAACAGTCCATTTTATCTCATTAATTGTTAATAGAAAGAAGGTACAAGAATGAAATAGGGAACAAATCTTGAAGTGCGTGAGATGGGTAAAGAACGTATTATGTCAACTGAGTTGAAGATAGATACTAAAAATTCCCAAAATGAGAGGCACCCAAGATGAACATCAAGAAAGATTCACTTACAAAAAGTCAAAAGAACAGTGAGTTGTTTGAAGTTGACTGAAGTATTACTTTAGCTTAGGGGATAATATGGAACTTCACTTATCTTTTTTTTTAATTAGTTATGATTAAAAATTGTTGGCAAGATGGTTTCCCTTACTTCAGATAAAAAGTCAAAAACAAACCCAATGCATGAATTTTTTAGTGTATTATAGAGAAAAAGGGGGTGAGGTTTTTAAAAATTAAATTACCTTTCACATGAATTAATCCTATGTAAAAGTTATCTCTTCTATCGAAAGATGGTTTTCATCCTCCTTTTTCTAGGGTGCATCAATACTCTTTTGCTACTGGGCTGACAATAAAGGCTAATTACTGATGCAGAAATACAAATTGGTGAAAGTGTGCAAATTCACATACATATATACAAAATATTGTGGCAATATAAAATGAAAGATAAAATCAAAGTAAAATAAGGAAATGAATAAATTTGTTTTATTATTAACTTTTTTAATTTTATAGTTCTTTATAAGAAGTTGAATATTGAAAAAAATTATATTATATAAATGTACATACACATGCACATCTATTCACACACATACACAGTTTTAAATATGTGTGTGAATAAATGGGCATACATTTATTAACCTAATAACTATAATGAACTATATCTAAGCAAATATTTCTTTAATTTGAAATTTAGACTGTACAAGCTTTAGGATCTGGATTTGATGAAGCATAATTTAAGCATATTATGGCCAAAAATCAAAACAATACATTACGAGAATAAAATATTATGCAATAACAAAGGTAATAAAAAAAGTTTAAAATATATAACTTCATTTTGATATATCAGTCCCAAAGAACATTGTCGTCAAAGGTTTAGCACATCATACTTTGAAAATGATCCCATAATATAAAGTTAGTTTTATTTTAAACATCTCATAAATGTAAAATAGCTCTTTTCATTCATAATGTAACATATACATACATACATTTATATAGTATATATCATTAGTATTACATAAATATATAAGGTAAAATAAAACAGTGATAAATATATATGCGCGTATAACGGTCCAAAGAAAAAAAAATTTAAGTTGGGATCATGATGTATATTAGGCACAGTAGACCATAGAGAGGAGCCTAGACTGGGCCCTGAATCTCACTTACTTTCATGGTACAATAATAGATGCACCTTATCAGAGCAAAGAGACCAATTAAAAATGCACCTGGAAACAAAATATCATCAGAATCAGAAACAATATATAATGAATCATAACGTATACATTAATTATTTTATAATATATTTATCTTTTGGTTTTAAGCATCAATTCTCAAGTTTAACATATCACAACCATCTTTAGCAGCTAATTTTTTGGCATATAAAAGCTCATCAAACAATGCATTTAATTTATTTTGAGATACATTCCCAACCTGAACTACCTCCTTAAATTTTTTAAACAGTAACTTAAATCTCTCATACCTTAACTTAAATATTATTTTCAGTTAATATATTATTTAGCAGAATTTGATTATGCCCTCTTTTATTATTTTTTGGAAAATGAGCTGTAATATTACTATTAAAAAAATATATTTAGTTATAAATTAAATTTTTCAATATCCTTCTCCTTGTGGTCATTATTCTATTAAAATACTTAAAAAACAACACGTGGGGATCTTTCTTAAACACAATTTTCTTATAAATTCTATTATGTTATTCCTAATACATTATTATTACTTTAATCATCATGAAAACCTCAAAATGAATAATTTAATTGAAATGTTGAAACTGAATTTTCAAACCATATTTATACCCTTCAAATATAATGTAAATTTTCATAAAAGTAATATTTCTAAGTGTTAAACTGATTTTAATAAAATCAAAAAGTTTTGCACACTTACCTATGTATAAAACAAAGTATCCACTGTGAGATAAAGCCAATTGATAGGTACCAAGTGTCACTCCAATACCAATGATGAAAAATATAACAGCAGTAATAAGAAACAATTTCCCTCGGCTACGGGCAAATGTAGGTCCTACTGATGACCTGAATCAATAAAATATTTTCTTTGAACTTATTGATATAAAAGAATAAGGTTACTTTTATTTATTTTTATCTAACATAATAAAAGCTAATGGCATTCTGGAATGGCAAATGGGGCTCAACATCGATCAGATAACATTCCAGAATGGTTTCAACAAGGTGAGTTTCAGTGAACCTCTATTGCTCAGATGAGATAGAAATTTGAAAGTAAAAGTTTTAACACTAAAAACCAGCAAGTTCCATAGTTTTTAGAATAATGTGATGAAAGTCAGAGATCATTTTAACAAATTATTAAGAAAATTTGTCTGATATTACTAGCTATCTACAGAAATCTTTAAGAAAGTCTGTAGTAAATTAAGCTTCTAGAAATAGTTTATCCTTATCTGTTTAGAGAAACTAATTTTAAATAACGCATATCAAATAACTGATTAACCATAATTTATGAAAAACTATGAAACCCATTTTATTTTGCATTATTAATTTTCTTAAAGCTTTTCAAATATAACTTTCAAATCTATTGAATTAATTAATTTTGGTTGAAATCATGACTGACTCCCTTCCAAACCAATAAACCCCTCACAATAACTACAAAGATCTGTTTAATTTTATTTTAAGTTTAAGTTTGTTGACAAAAAAAAAAAAAAAAAAAAAAAAAAGGATCCATTTAATTAAATATTACTAATGATTTCATAATTCATCTTTTAAGTTTAGAAATATTAGTTACTGCCAAATTAAATAACTACAGATGTTTTGATTCCAAAGGCAAAGAGTCAATAAGTGGAATTAGAATTTTTCTTTTGCAAAAGACAGAACTGGACAACCTATATATTAATAGAAACCAGGGAAAGAGTGTTGGGAATGATATGAAAGTCAAATGTTTTGTTGTTATCCCAATAATTTGTGACCAGTGAATTGGGAATACAAGATTTTGTATAAATGTTTTATAAGTTAAAAATAGCTATAAAAAGTAAGTACTTTAAAAAAAAGAAAAGAATATTATTATTAGTGTTCTTTACAACTAGTTATATTATATAAATGTACATACACATGCACATCTATTCACACACATACACAGTTTTAAATATGTGTGTGAATAAATGGGCATACATTTATTAACCTAATAACTATAATGAACTATATCTAAGCAAATATTTCTTTAATTTGAAATTTAGACTGTACAAGCTTTAGGATCTGGATTTGATGAAGCATAATTTAAGCATATTATGGCCAAAAATCAAAACAATACATTACGAGAATAAAATATTATGCAATAACAAAGGTAATAAAAAAAGTTTAAAATATATAACTTCATTTTGATATATCAGTCCCAAAGAACATTGTCGTCAAAGGTTTAGCACATCATACTTTNTAATTTCAAATATTACTGTATTCTCATGACATTGTATTTCTACAGCCCTGAAGATGGCTTACAATGTAAACCGAAACGTTGGCAGATAATCCTTCATTATAAAAAAAATACATTTTTTAATTTGTGTTTTTTGGATCTACCTCGACCGAACCCCAACTAAAATCATCTTAGAATAGTTTTTTTAATTTTTACCATTAACTTTAAAAGTTTAAAACAAATATAAATGTTTGTTATTAAGTATAAAATTATTATTAGCTCAATTACAAGATTAAAATACTGTAAATTCATGAAAAATTTGACATAAAAATTTTTTTGTTATTAAATTTTTGAATTCAATGTGTTCTAACATAAAACTTTGAATTCTCAGATTTGATAAATGTAGTTTATTTTCTAGGAAAATAAAGTATAATGTAGTAGGAGACAAATTAGGCTGTGCTACATTTGCATACTAGAGACTTCCCTATGTAGATCTGCCATTCAAGAATATTTCAAACAGATGAAAAGTATAATAATAATTTTTAAATATTTCCTGGCGAGGACGGATAGATTTTTTTATTCTGTTCCCTCTCATGAATTATTTGTATAATAATAATAATAATAAAATAAATTAATAAAAATTAANTATGAATAATAATAATAATAATAAAATAAATTAATAAATAAAAATTCAGACAACTAACAAAGAAATAACCTTTGGAGGACTATTAAAATTTTTAGAACATAATTCTCATCTAGTACATAAATTTGAAATCCTTTTTTCATTAACAGATCATGGTCTTCCAAAAAAAGATTTTATGTTTAAGTAAATGCGTTTTATCAAATCATGATTTTATCTTAATATGTAATATGATCAAAATTGAAATTAATTTTAACTTTTGAGTTTATTTTTATCATATCAGGCTAATGATTGATCTTAAATGGTAGTGAATTTGGTGAGAGTTATAACATAGATTAACTTACACTTTTCTGCAGTGAGGACACCGAGCAAGGGCATTCTTTAAAGTGTTAAAAAGGAATGTGTCACGACAGTGTATGCAGGAGACCCTGCACATCCCTGGGACAGATGGCACAGGTGGGGTGACTGGTGATGGAGAAAGGTTGATTATACGCTTACAGTTTGGCCTTGGACAGGCAATCCTCTGTGATGAAGACTTACATATCAGGAGACAGTTACAAGGACACCTCACATACTTCTTTCCAGGGGGAGGGACCCTGATAGGCTGCAGATATAAAAATAAAAAGTAAAAATTTTCAATATATAAATAAGAGATAAAAAACAAAACAAAAACAGATACTATAACTAGTATCTAAAGAAAAGTGATACTGCTGTCCATGCTTGAATATGGGGCTGTAGGAACTAAATGCAACAATCATCCTAACTATAATATGTTTAAGATGAAAGATGAATTGATTGAATAACCAAAGGAGTAAGTAGAAGGGATTGGAGTAAGTGGTAGTCTATTAATAGAGCAAAGAAAAATAATTAATAATAGACAGAAAACTAACTTTTACAAAGCCTATTCTAATATTTTCTGAATAATTCAACAGAACAACTGTTAACAATACTCAGTAGACAGATATATATACCAGGTATGCAAGTTTAAAATGTCGTTTTAATTCCAATAGAATGCGCTCTTAGCCTATTGAAGGATTTGCTTATCTCTAAACGCTATTTTGTTTGTTAGTCATTTGTTTACAAAAGTCAGTTGTTTTTAAGTCGTTTACGTGGACGTATCATACCTTTCTTTGGTGTTAAAAATGTCTAATTTTAAGCCAAATAAAGAGCATTTGCGGCATGTCATGATTTTCTTATTTAATCAAAAGAAAAAGGCATCTGAATGTCATCGAATTTTTGTTGAGACTTATGGCGATCTTGCTCCAACCGTCAAGACATGTGAACGTTGGTTTCAACGTTTCAAACGTGGTGATTTTGATGTTACTGATCAAAAACGAGAAAATCGACCAAA
>KZ809586.1:49821-72910 GCA_000696205.2 Oncopeltus fasciatus
AGTATGTATGTATGTAGAGGGTGGGGGAGGGGGGGATAAAGACAGAGAGATAGAGAGAACAAATAACAATGAAAATCATAGACAGAAAGGAAATAAAAGAAAGGAACTCAAATTTATATTTAAAGCCTGCTTTTAAAAGGGTTCTGGGTTAAATAAACTTTACATATTTTAGGAAAAAAAAAAAAAAAAACCATTCAAATTAACCATTAGTCAGAGGGTTATATTTCCATAAAAATTGATTAAAAAAATAAAATTAGAAATATGAGAATTTTTTTTTATGTACAAAATAATAATAGATAAAATAATAATTAAATCTGATATTTTTCACTTTTAATTAATAAATTCACTTGTTTACTCTGATTCCCGCAGAAAATAATATTATAGCACAAGTAAGAATAGAAAAACAAATTCAGTACTTTTTATTGTTTGCCTTCTAATTTTTGTTTGGTTAATGTTTTATTTTCAAGAAAACAATATTGAATATATAAAATGGTTTACAAGGATAATATGATTAGATATGAAAAAACAAATTTTGTATAATCATTTTGTCTTCTAAGCATTAAAATATAGGTGAAACAAAATATGAAAATAGTGCTAAGTGAAATATCTTCTTAAATATGAAGAATAATTTAAGTTAAAGTATGTAAAATTAATTACACATCGCCTTAACTTAATAATTAATCTATAAAATCATGTGCAATCCATACCTTCCATCTAATATTATTTAATGAGGAAAGAGATTCTAAGAAATTACTGACATCTTTGAGTTTGGTTTATCAACCTTCCTTTGGCACGAGAAAGACCCTGCATTCCAAAATACTTCCTAATAGTTTCTCCCTGCATAAGTGCTGCCAAATAACACACAGTTTTATGAATAACAAGACTCCAAAATAATGTAATTATTATTAATAGTGATTTGGTCGACTAAGTGTTGATCCCTAAAGTTTAATTTACATTTAATAGGATCACCAATTATCTGAATTACAATCAACTATTGGTCTTATAAACATTCAATATTAGAAATTTTAAAGCACAAATAACAAAAAAGGAAAAAAAAAAGTTTAATCATCAGTAATTATATTAAAAATGTATAATATATACTTAGGGCATATAAACATAATAATAAATCATAGAATCAATATTCTCACAGTCAAATGTCTTGGTATAAATCAGAAAAATTATTGGTTTTAATATTTTTTTTTTGTCATTAGGACAATAATGAAGATCAGAGTGAATGAAGTCTATGAAACTTCAGCTCAGTTCTTATGGCACTGTCTCTAAAGATAGTTTCTAAAGAGTGTTTGTTAAAAACAGCTGCTGAAGACAAAGAATTAAAAAAAAAAAAAAAAATTCTAGCTGCAGAATAGGATAGAAAACAGTAATACTGAATCTTATAATGAAGACCAAAAGAATGAGTCTATTGGAAAAATTTGTGAATTATTGTTAGATAGATGAATCTCAGCCTTGTTCAGCAATTCATCTGTATGTCATGCTTTCTAAGTTTTACAATGCTTAGGAAACTGATATGCTGACTCAACTGGTAGAAATGAACAAAAAAGACATAATAAATAGTCTGAATTGTCCAAGATATTTCTAAGATGCATATTATCAATAATAAGCTTTCGGCATACACAATTTCTACACAGACAATATCCATTTAATGGCCCATACCCAGCAAAAACCTAGCCAGAGTGGTAGCAGTGAAACTTTTCTTCAGATCCCAGGTGAGTTTTCTATTAATGATTCTGTATGTAATAGTTTCCGGAGAAGTAAGGACATCTTATTTTATGAACAACTTCTACTCTGTTTCTTTGATTGTTAATTCATTGTCCCTAGACTACTATTAGATTAAGATATAGACAGACGAATGAGTTTTAATATAAGTTGGAGTAGATGCAGTTATGGAAATATTGAGGTTAGTGTGTAGCAATTAAAATGCATTTTTTCAATGGCATAATTAAAAGTTTCAAAAGACTGACTAGATGAAATATTAAACATATTCAAATTAATTAATTAAATAAATTAATTTCCCTCCTCCCCCAGACTGAGCCTATGAATTTATAGTCTGTTTATACTGTCTGTTAGTTAACAGGTGTGTTGTATCAAAGAAAGAAATCAACAGGAAATTACCTAGGACAAAAGTGTTTACCCTTACCATACTCGATAAACACTAAGAGAATTCTATATCAATCTAAATTATGCTTTATTAAAAGAAAATAAGAAAGAAGTTGTTTTTATTACAGAGTTCTATTATGGAGAGAAGTGTTAACAGCTAAATTAAAGAATGGAAAACACACCCAGGAGTTGAACGAATGATTCACTGTTACTGCTCTCAACAGCTGCTTAAATCAATAATAAGTTGCTTAAATTGAAATCAAAGGAGATATTTTATTTATTGATAAATAAAACCTAGTCCTGGGTCATGGAGGTTTAGAATGGGATGTCAACCTGAAGATAGCCCCACCCTTCATGAGTATCATGTAAGTGTTTGAAAGGGAAACTAACACTCAATAATAATTTTAAAAAAAGCTTAATGATTTTCAAAAAATAATTTCCTTAAAGGTGAAATTACAACTGCTTTTGTGTTTTACCTAAGTATATCAGCTATTCAAGATTCCTTTCCATTAATATAATTTTCTAGAAGTAATAACTAATTATTTTTCCAACCAAAATATTTTTACAAATTTCATTATTAAATTATTGAATCACATCTTTATAACAGAACAATGCTCCTTTTTAGACAGGGAGTATTTGTTTTTCAGCTTAAAATTTCTATATTTAAATGTATATAAAACATCTAATGAATCCTATATTTCAAATATAATTGATTTATTATCATCTATATTATAAAAACACTATAATATTATAATTGATTTGTCTAATTATATTGGACAAAAGATAATTTCTGTTATATAAAGGCCTTACAAAGGATTACTTAAAAATTAACTTCCATATAATTTTATTTCATAACCAGGCAGAATTATGCAAATATAAACCAATATACAATTTATGATTTGACTAATACTGGTGAGAAAAATGTGCATATATATACACACACACACATACATAAATATGCATTTACACAAAGGCTATGATCTATTCTCAATGATATGGGAGGATTATAAAATTTTGTGTTTTTTTGCTATATATCCATGGGTTTTCTCAGAAAAGCTCAAATAACTTTATTCTAAGTCTGTATTGAAAAAAAAGTAAGTTCAACGAGTTGGAGCTTTCAAGTTGGAAAATAAGTATTGTATGAAGTTACGTTGAAAAATAAATTTTAATACTTATAGAAGTTTTTGAATATTCCAAACATTTACTATACAATGCCTAGATTATAATATTCTGGATCTCAAATAATCTCTTCATTTATTGAACATTAATTAAGTCCAAAACAAGCCATCCTATAATGATCAATTAAGGTTTTGAAGAAGGAAGAATTCAAAATATGATTGAAAAGAAACTATTCTTAATGACACCTTATCTTAGTTCTAAATAAAGATAAATTTTTATTTTTTATTTCAATAATGCTTTTTACAAATAATATATTTTTTGACACAGCAAATGGTTAAAGTAGAGCATCTTACTTCATTCTTATATCGCATAAAGCAAGTGAGAAACCTCACAGTTGTATTGTCTGATATTAAAACTCTCTTATTTTGTTAATCTATATAGCTAGGAATAAACACCAAATCTTCAAAATAAATGATTCTGGCCTATTATATGTCTTATAGAGTGTGAATGCCAACAGTGAAGGATGTCATTTTCCAACATAGAATATTGAAATATGACTTTTGTTATGGTTTTGCTAACAAGCCATAGTAGGGCAGTACAGGAATATAGAATATGATTTCCTCAAAAGTTACTGACTATTATAAAACAGTTTTTCTTTCATAAGGAAATACGACATTTTCCCCAGCCAACCAACCAATCTGTCATTAAAAAAATTCAACGATCGCCTAAAACTGAGTATGAGCTTTGCTGCCAGCAATTTGTTTTGTGAAAACTGTGTAAAACACATTGCAGGAAGACAACAGGTGTTTGCTAGACAATGTCAGTTTTTAGGAGTGACTATTTTTTTTTCCCCGAAATACAAGAAATTTCTTTAGCGATATAATACAATTGTTTTAGATGTCCTTGCCATTTCAACTCTTGCTAGACAGATAAAATAGAATTTTGTGACCAAGTAATAAATTATGTAGAAATATAAGTTCTTCCACGATTTATCAGCATAATATCCTTCACTACAAGTTAAGTTAAAGCTACTTCTTTATGAATTAAGTCCACTTTCAGAGTTGAGCATTTAAGTGAATTTACTAGATGAAATTATAATTTTTCAGATAATGTAAGGCTGGGGTTTATGGCTGTCTTTTGGACCCTTTATTGATCCCAGGAAGGTTTAGTTCATAGGCTTTTCTTCATATTCTGGGAAATGCCTTTCCAAATTAATTGGAAACTTTCAATAAGGAGTTTGGAAGAAAATCTAAATTCAATTGGACTATTTAAGACAGTGGGCAGCAAACAGGATTTGTAGAATAAAATCATTTTTAAAAGTGAGGCGATGAAAGAGAATGATATAAGAACTTTCTCTTCCCTCTCGGAACTGCTGTTCTCAGAAGAAGTAGAAGATGTAGAGGGGAAGTAACTGTAATAAATAACTACTTTTTATTACTTCATTAAGTATTATTGAACCAAGAAACAATAATTATTTTGATTTGCATTGATGAAAATCTAGGTAATCTATAATTAAGTAAAAACTTAATTATCCATAATTTTTTAATTCTTGCTTCCTTATATTCTTAACTGGTGAATGAAGGATATAAGGAATTAAAGTTACAAAAATGAAGAATGTATTTTAGAATCGATCATATTCTATTTGGAACCACTACTTTAAAAAAAAAAGAAAAACTTAAAGTAGAATAATTTAAGAAAAACCATGGGTATATATATATATATAGCAGNAAAAAGATTCAATTTAGATATAGATTATATAAAAATTATCACATAATTTCTGGACCAGAAAGAATTTTTAAATAATTTATATGAGATTTCTTCAGATCACAGGCAGGCAGTTAAAATTTCTCTTTTTGTGAAAGTTATTAGTACTTTATCTTTACTCTTATAAATGTCTGATATTTATACTTATTTTCAATTTTAAAAACAAATTTATAATTGATGATAATCTGCTTGTCTATTGGTGTTCAATCATCATGAATAGAAAATAAATTAATCTTAAAAAAAAAATTTTTTCTTCATTTCCAACTGTTGGTATTTCACTTTATAATATAAGAATATTAGGGCATAAGTTGATAAAACCTATAATAAAAGTAGCCATTACCCCTTGTGAACCTACACACTATATGAAAGTGTAATAACTGACAGCCCTGATGATGTTTTGAAACCTTTCTATGAGAGATTATAAAATTTTGATTTTCTTAAATTTTCATTCATTTTTCAGATGTGATGCCATTGGAACCTCAATAAATACTAACGAGAAACATATATTAAACTGGGCATAGATAGAGTATAGGCTATACACTAGTCAAAATAAACTGGATTTTACATATATAGGTTATTAACTCAAAGAACAGTTTTCAAATGCTAATAGCACTCAATCAGATTGTAATAAGAAGAAATCATTTCAAATTTTTCTTAAGCCCATAATTCTGGTCCTAATCGCAAATTTTTTATCAGAAATATTTTTTTTAATTCAAATATTCTTTCAAAACAGATTGCTTTTACACATAACTATATTAAATTTATTCCAGAAGCCACATAGCTTATAACAACAAAATATACCCCCTTATTTTTTCAGTAAGGTATTATTTTCCTCCTCCTCAAAAAGTTTGTAAATAAAATAATAATAAATTCTGAAGTATATTATAAAATATATGTGTTACAAAAACATAAATTTATTTGTCTTCTCCATTGTACTTGCCAAATATTTAAAAATATGACAATAATAATACTATACACAATTCCATTAATCTTCATTTAAAGTATGATTAAATAAATAAAAATAAATTTCTTTATTGATTTCAAATATTGGTTTTAGAGGCACTATAGGCAGTGTGATTGTAAAATATGCTTGTCATAATACATTTTTTTGATATAAGGAATCAATAAGAAATAAAAACCCTACAAATGAAAAACAAAATAAATTATTTAAGCTGAATTAAGTCTTTGCTTAGCTAGAATGAGTTCAATTGTTATGGAGTGATGGTAGAGTGGAAGAGGGGAGGGGCTTAAGAATTTTGTTGTTCTAATTGCTGAGACATTTATTTAACATTGAAATTTTTTCGGCTAACTATAAATTTCTAAAAAAAAAAAAAAAAGGAAAAGATTTTAAACATATTTCAATTATGACTTCTGAAGTATGAGAGAAATGTTAATAATAACAATTAGTTACAGCAAAAGTTTGATTGAATAAAGAAATACAAAAGGGACTCCCTACTATCAAGAAGAGAAACATAATGTAGGCATATTATTCATAGGATATAGTCACAGTGAAAAACATAAAATTGATTTTTCCTTCATACCATTGAAAATTGGTCTATGGTTCACATAGATAGTTCTTTATAAAAACACTCACACACCACTTTTATATAAAACAACTATTTTAGTTAATTTTAGTACATTACTCAGAATTAGAAAGTAATGAGAAATTGACATATAATTATCCCTACAAATTACTGTGTATTTTGGTGGGTTTCTATTTACATAAATTGTCCAATTTTTAACATTTTGAGAACATAATTTATAAAAAGTTAAACTATTTCTGTTATTTGCGTATTTGCCATTTGTGCTATTTAATTTTCTCATAACTTTAGCTTCCAGCTCTTGAGTATTAATACCTTGGTATTAACTATTCTTAAATTAAAAAAACAAAAAAACAGCTTTTATCCAGCTAAAACATATTGTTCCAAAATAGGATTTAGTAACCAAAAGACAACATAATAAAAAAAAAAAAAATTCTGAAAGATAGTATATATGAACAGATAAATGAGCTTAATAATTATTTTATGAACTTAAAGGCCAAGTGAGCATTAGAGGGGCATGCACAGAAATCACAGCTTTTATATCATATATTGGACAAATGCTGCAAAAAGCAGGCACATACACTATAGGCTTGCACTATCAATATTGTACTTAACTTTAAACCTTGCTAATTTTACACTTTACAAATAACATGTTGTAAACATCTACAATAAATAAAAATACTATTAACTAGTATATATTTTCCAATTTTAACAGTTTGTATTGCTTTGTTGATGATTGGACCGATTGGAAACCATTGATTGATATTTGAGAAGGGATAAAGTTATAGACAAGAGAATGTCAGAAATGCTAATTTTCCAGATGTTTCTAAATGCCTAATAATTAAATAATTTAATATATGCTTAACAAGTCTAATCATTAAGCAGAATTTATCTACTTTTAAAATGTGTATTTATCTCAATGTTTTCATTGAATGTTTTCAAATATTATACTTCTAATTTCCTCTAATACTAATTAACTATTTTATAATATAATGGAGGAGGCAAACTATCCAGACTGCTCAGGCAGTGCTTTTTACCAAAATTACTGCTTTATATAATTTAATAAAAAATACAGTTAAGGTAGACCAAATTATAAAAGAATGGAGAAATTGCAAAAGTATTTATTCTATAAGTGATCTGTTTTTATAAAGGAAATTTAATGACAATATATTTTATCCAAAACTGAAAAAATGTATTTTAATTTAATTCTTATCCTTTGTAATAGTTAAATAAAGATTCAATTTAGATATAGATTATATAAAAATTATCACATAATTTCTGGACCAGAAAGAATTTTTAAATAATTTATATGAGATTTCTTCAGATCACAGGCAGGCAGTTAAAATTTCTCTTTTTGTGAAAGTTATTAGTACTTTATCTTTACTCTTATAAATGTCTGATATTTATACTTATTTTCAATTTTAAAAACAAATTTATAATTGATGATAATCTGCTTGTCTATTGGTGTTCAATCATCATGAATAGAAAATAAATTAATCTTAAAAAAAAAATTTTTTCTTCATTTCCAACTGTTGGTATTTCACTTTATAATATAAGAATATTAGGGCATAAGTTGATAAAACCTATAATAAAAGTAGCCATTACCCCTTGTGAACCTACACACTATATGAAAGTGTAATAACTGACAGCCCTGATGATGTTTTGAAACCTTTCTATGAGAGATTATAAAATTTTGATTTTCTTAAATTTTCATTCATTTTTCAGATGTGATGCCATTGGAACCTCAATAAATACTAACGAGAAACATATATTAAACTGGGCATAGATAGAGTATAGGCTATACACTAGTCAAAATAAACTGGATTTTACATATATAGGTTATTAACTCAAAGAACAGTTTTCAAATGCTAATAGCACTCAATCAGATTGTAATAAGAAGAAATCATTTCAAATTTTTCTTAAGCCCATAATTCTGGTCCTAATCGCAAATTTTTTATCAGAAATATTTTTTTTAATTCAAATATTCTTTCAAAACAGATTGCTTTTACACATAACTATATTAAATTTATTCCAGAAGCCACATAGCTTATAACAACAAAATATACCCCCTTATTTTTTCAGTAAGGTATTATTTTCCTCCTCCTCAAAAAGTTTGTAAATAAAATAATAATAAATTCTGAAGTATATTATAAAATATATGTGTTACAAAAACATAAATTTATTTGTCTTCTCCATTGTACTTGCCAAATATTTAAAAATATGACAATAATAATACTATACACAATTCCATTAATCTTCATTTAAAGTATGATTAAATAAATAAAAATAAATTTCTTTATTGATTTCAAATATTGGTTTTAGAGGCACTATAGGCAGTGTGATTGTAAAATATGCTTGTCATAATACATTTTTTTGATATAAGGAATCAATAAGAAATAAAAACCCTACAAATGAAAAACAAAATAAATTATTTAAGCTGAATTAAGTCTTTGCTTAGCTAGAATGAGTTCAATTGTTATGGAGTGATGGTAGAGTGGAAGAGGGGAGGGGCTTAAGAATTTTGTTGTTCTAATTGCTGAGACATTTATTTAACATTGAAATTTTTTCGGCTAACTATAAATTTCTAAAAAAAAAAAAAAAGGAAAAGATTTTAAACATATTTCAATTATGACTTCTGAAGTATGAGAGAAATGTTAATAATAACAATTAGTTACAGCAAAAGTTTGATTGAATAAAGAAATACAAAAGGGACTCCCTACTATCAAGGAGAGAAACATAATGTAGGCATATTATTCATAGGTACTTATTCATTCATCAGTCATAGTTAGTCATTAATAGGTCATATCCAGGTAAAAAATCATAGAGATAAAAATTAAAGGATATCTGATTTGCGTTTACCAAAACCTTATAATTCTATTTTAAGCAATTAAAATGAAAGAAAAGTTGTATATGGTAATTCATATCTTCATCTCACTAAAATTTAGAGTATTTATAAGATGCATCATTAACCAAAAATACCACTCTTCAAATGTATACTTGAATATATGAAGTATTAAAAGAGCAAAAAATTTATAAAATTTACCAATATGTAAATGGAAAATTGTGTTTATCAGTAATTTATCTTTTATTTCCCATACATTTTTGGTTAATATGCTGATAGTTAAGGAATTACATAAAAAAATTGAGCTGAAAATTGAAAGCTGGGTTTAGAGAGGGAATTTGTGATTAGAGTTTTAGGGTAAAACTTAATCTATATTAATTTTAATTATAGTTATACTCCAATAATATGACAAACTGACTTAAATTTTTTATTTTTATTTAATTTGTTTATTTAAGAGCTGTTAGCTTGTTTCCAAGTCAATAACTCTATAGATATACTTTTGGCTGCTCAGAAGTTTATTATTATTATCACATAGATATAATTCACCCCACATTTTAAGAATACACAGACTTTTGCCTGCCAAAAATATGGAGGAGATCCCTGGACCCTCTGAAGAAAAATTTCTCTTAAAAACACACATTAAGGATTATTTTAATAATGTCCCTGATAAGATAAAATTTACTTGATTTATTAGAATAGATACGCACAAGTTTTTTCTTTTTAAATATGAAACATTAGATATACAATGAAAACAAAGATTTTTGCATTTAGCCAATGGAAATAGGTTGATAAAATACAATTATATCTAGTTTTAATGTGTAATTTAAGATTTAAGAAAATAAAACAACAACTGAAAGCAGAAAAAAGGAATAGTTCCATGAGCAAATATAGGAATAGTTCAGAGACAAAGAAAACAGCTTTGCATATATTTAAGATCATAATCCAGGTTTTATTATTCCAGTTCTTATAAATTCTGCTGTTTTGTATTGAGATATTCAACAAATATCTATATTGGCTCAAAATGTATTTCTTGAAAAATCATGACTTAGCTGCAGCAAATCTATGCTTTCATTCAAAATAGTTATATTACAGAATATATGTATTTCACAATTAAACAAATCTACTGATAAAAAATGTAAGACCCCTCCTCCCATCACAGAGGATGTAAAAACAACATAAATATACAGACTAAAGAAAAATACTCAAGTAAATAAAGAATAAATATTTTTAATTATTTGAAAAAGTTTTTGAGAAATTTATAAAAGTTTCATTTTATTTTAAGAGAAATATTATACTTCTAATTTCCTCTAATACTAATTAACTATTTTATAATATAATGGAGGAGGCAAACTATCCAGACTGCTCAGGCAGTGCTTTTTACCAAAATTACTGCTTTATATAATTTAATAAAAAATNTGAAGGTAAAAAGTATGGGGCTGGTTTATTTGTTTTGGAATGACAGAAATAGCTAATTGTTTTTAATCAAAAATTTTAATTAAAACCTTTATAAATTAAAATCCCTGGCTAATGGAAGAATTAAATTGATTTATGTTTCAAAATTTTTATGCAATATTATATTTTACATCAAAAGATTTTTTTTTAAATCTAAAATTGTGAGGTAAATATGTATCAACAAAATATTATAGTTAATAGAAATTTTGTTCCTAAAATTAATGCAGCAAATTTATGACATATAAATAAGTAGACATTCACAGTTTAATACTTTAGAAAATTTAAATACAAACAATATAGAAAACATATATTAATTCTAAGTTGAGTTCAAGGTAAACAATTCTTTACTTGACTATATAGCTTTTAATATTAATCCATAATATTTAAGTCCCCCTGCTGAATTGACTACATTCTTCACGATTATTATATTTTAAAAAATAAAACTTTAAACCATAGCAAAACAAGTCCAAACATCCTTGTTTACTTAACTATGATTATTTTTTCTTCAATCATGTAGGAGTGGAAGCAAGTCACAAATATTGGGTATATGAGAATGTAGACATTGTTAACAAATGTCTAGATTTCATATGTTTCATTAATGGTGGACATGATATTAACAAACTAAATGTCATATTTTATTTTACAAACTAGAGAGTGCAATAAGTAACAGATGAGATTTCTAAGCCTGGTTCAAGGCTGGCTAGGGGAGAGAAGAGTGGGAGAAAGCCCAAACTTCATAGTTACATTTTAAATAACTTCCACTATGATTTCATCAGAAAATTTTTACAAAACATAATTATTAGAAATTAAAATTTGACGTCTATTAAGTTTAATAAATTTTTCCATAATGCTAATACAAACAAGGATATTATGTATATAAATTTGAGTTTTCTTCTAAATCCTATCCTCTCCATCTGTTTGAGCAAAAAGGGAATCATTCAACTCTCATAGATACATTCTAATTTATCTTCCTCAATAAGCATTTTTCATCTAGAAGTTAAAAGAATATTGAAAAGTTAAATTTTACGCCTGTTATGTTGCTGAAAATTTTTGTAATATCAATATGAGAGATTTATTAAGGTTTTTATTTGTGCTTTCCCCTCAATTGAAACCAGAAGAACTCATTCAGCGGTTAGCAAAAAGAAGCTTAGGTGACTTTGGATATATTTAAAAATGTGGACTCCAGAGAGCAAATAGACACACACACACACACACACACACACACACACATATATGATCTGTTAAAAACCAAAATAATAGACAAAAGTGGCTGCAAACTACTCCGTGTCAGATAAATAGGCAGAGCTTAATAAGGGGTTTAAACCAAAGTGAATATATCAATATTTTATTACTACAATAATCAAATAACAGCAGCAATAGTTCAATGAAGTCATAATTTTATGCACAGTCATGAAAAATTTAATGGTTTGTGGCAGAGTTAATACTTAAATTTTTCAAAAACAGTTACATTACATTTTTTTACAGTCTTATTTGTTGTTAGAAATTAGTTTTGCTGAACTTTTAAAGTACTATACTTCATTTTTAGGTTATATGTTCGCCCTATTACTTTTAAAGGCTGTAGAATTTAATGAAAAAAAGTTAGTATACCCTTACTTACTTAATGAGTTTAAATAAAATACATATTAAAATTAAGTAATAAAAAACAATTAGCTAAACTTTCAGGGTAATTAAATATTAATATTTGCTGATAATAAACACAAAATAAAATTATTTATGAAAATGAGCTGAAGTTAAGTTTAAATATAGGTCAAGATTAGTTACCTAACAAATAGTCACA
Source organism: Oncopeltus fasciatus (assembly GCA_000696205.2). Lineage (NCBI taxonomy): Eukaryota > Metazoa > Arthropoda > Insecta > Hemiptera > Lygaeidae > Oncopeltus > Oncopeltus fasciatus. The sequence goes on from KZ809586.1 coordinate 62,453, forward strand.
TATAATTGATAAAAAAATTGGATATTAAAAAAGAAGAATTACATTTTTCGAGTTATTTTGAGTAAATTTATTACTTGAAGATATATTAGGTCTCTAATAAATTTTGGTGACTATTTAATGCAGTTTAATTGAATTTTAACAGTTATGCCTGGTTTAATTTGGAATAAAATTGCTATAGTAATATTTTTTAACTAATAAAAACTTGAAGATGGACTTGTTTGCCAGGGTTTGGTGTTATCATATAAAGGTTCCAACAAAATGAACATTTTGTTATTTTGTTATTCCTATTACAAATAGTTGATGTAATTTGATTTAAATAAAAGTAAAAATTGAAAGGAATCACTTAATACTTTGGTAATTACAGATGCTTGGTGTCATTTGTGTGGCATAAATATCTTTTCAACAGCTCAAGAAGAGCTGGAAAATTAGGCACACATTACACAAGGAACACTAAAATGATGAAGGCAACTTTATAATTTAACAACAAAAATGTATTTATTTGTGCAGTATTTTAAACAGTAGTTTCTCGGTCGGTCTCGATGACTTCGACCGAAAACTTTGGTCAGGATGGTTTGGTGACCGTGGTAGGAGCTGGTCGACGTGAGCTGCGGCAAGTAGCTATTAGGCAGACCAGGATAATGGAGGCGAGAAGAGCACCTGATACTGTTACCATAACCAATCGGCGATCAGTCAGTGCTGAGAGGAGCTTAGTTGTCACCCCTAAATGAAAAGTCATAACAATAGTGTGATTAATTCATAGAGAAAATAAATAATTATTCATGGATTTATGAATCTACAATCTATGTGGAATCTACCCCTCTGTTCCAATTTGTGTAATGCATTTGGATAAGAGTTTAGTAAGTTAATTTTTAACTAATTATTAACATAATAACTGAAGCTCATGCCTTAAGAGATTAATGTGCCGCGACAGAAATAATAATGAAAAAATAAATTGAATTTTTTTAAAAGTCAAAACTTCATCATTTATACCCTGAAATAGGTTATTTTAATATGAATATCGTTCATATATTTATATTAAAGGAATGTAAACGGTCGAAAATTTTATTTGTTTACCATGCTTAAATTCTGTATACGAATATAGTATTTTTATATAATGACTTTAGCCACTTTTAGTTTTACAAAATTTTTTTTAGAAAGGAATTTTATCTATCCAAGTTTTGAATGTAGAAAATGTTCTACTCAGCGGCCGACATATTTTCTTTGGGACGGAGTTTCTTCTAAACTGAGTATTACGCCTAACAGTATTTTGTTTCATTTTTATAATTAGTCAATTTTAGATATGAAAATATATTTAGAGGGGGTTTTAGGCCCACTAGAGAGTGTCAGAAGACCATTCTGGTCTTCAAGCGTACCAAATCCTCTTTCTAAGCTTGAAAGAGCTTCTCAAGGTTCAAGGGTTTTTGTTATTTCTAGGACATTTCAGGGAAGACGTTATTTCAGCAACAGCATCTCTAATTTATTTCAGGAGCGTAGGAGAGAGGTGAGTGCGCCTTTGATGTAGTGAAGACAGGGCTTCCGTTCAACGCGAAGTACAGCCTTAATATTCATGTGGAAATTATGAAAATGGTCCACAAGGATATTGTACGCTGATGAACCTTTTCCCTCTGTGCCGGAGTTCATTCCAATAATAAAGCTAAGAATTAAGCTTAACTAGCATGACTTATGTTGCACTGACCGGCAAGAAGTCACTTCCCTGCATATGTCACAAAGCAACATAGCTTCCGATCCCGCCCTACGCTCTCCTATATTGCTAAAAGCAAAATTTCCTGCTCGCACATGAATGAAATTTGAAGCTCCAAAGTTCTGTGAAATCTATCGATACGATTGCAAGGACGTTGTCTTTCCAGCTACATATCCTCCAGAAGATTCCTAATTCAACGAGTGTGGAGATGATACGTTCCCACAGCTGTGCATATGTACCATCGAAAAAGAATATCAGGATGTCTGCAGTTGAATGGATTGTACTGGACGTTACGAAGAGGGCGCCCGCTTGCAAGGATCAGTGACTGCAGGAATCATGGAGGTCTGTGGCCTTTGGATTTTGATGCTCACCGGTCAAGCTTCAGTTGGGTTCATCTCTTGAGTTATACCAAGAAAAGAAAGTCCTAACAAAATGGACGTATTAAATTTAATAGAGCCCTATAAGAGGTCTGATTTGACTGTATATACACAAAGTGTCCACAAATAACATATGAAAATAATCGCTAAGGAAGACATTTTCTAAACTTTTTATAGTGAACACACCATTGACAACGTGTACACATCTGTGGAAATGGTGTATAACCTCTATACACCGTTATATAGACAACACCTGTCGACAAATTAGTATTTAAATGAATTATTAAATATATAATATAATAAACTATTTTGCAATATTGTAACGCAATTTTTATTTTTAGGGTTTTTTTTTATTGAACAAAAGGAGTGGTTTTTTCACAAATTTTTTTCACAGCTCTCTCAGGTTTACTTTCGAGAGCAAAAATCTCATCAGTTCCCAGAGATTTTCCATACGGGTATCAGTGAGTATCTCTCTCTTGGGTATGAGTTAGTTATTCTTAGTAGCTTGTATTTGTCGACTGGTTTTCAACAAAAATAAATAGTAAAATATGTACTGAAAGTGGAAACCACTGATATAGCCACCAGCCTTATTCAGTTTGTTAATAATAGATTTGGAGATAGTTAGTTGACCGTCAAACTTATTGAGGAAGGATTGTTCGGGATTTGAATAAATAAAAATTAATTTGTAAACAAAAAAGTTTTTATTTTGCCAACGTTTCGGTCTAAATTTCAAATCTTCTTCAGAGTGATGGAGGTTATGAAGTAAGAGAATCTCCTGCTTTACGGTAACTACATCATGGTCCTAAAAAAGTCATGATACCCTAGAGCAGGTGACTCACCATCCCTATTATTTCATGATTGCCCAGGGCGGGACCCATGCATTAAGTTTTTTGGTTTAGCCCAAGACTAAGAATTCAATCCATGAAAAAATACATTGAATAAATAAATAAAAAAAATTTCATTAACAAATTTTAGTTATAGATCGATCTTAGTTTAAAAATGTATTCTGTTTCTTACTCTAATCTGTTATAATCTATGACTCTACATACATTTCTTTAGAAAAAATTATCACAAAACAAACTATTATGTAATGCGATTCATAGACGAAGAAACGAATGTTTCATCACTTCATGCCTGATTGTTTCTCAGACTTTAGCTTTATTAGATTCTTACGAAAGTACTCACTTGTAGAAATGCATCTATTGAACTTACTGTACTTAGCTTATTGCTTGGTGTAATAATACGCTTATTTCAGAATTAGAAAATGTAGTGCAGAACATTCAACAAGAAAATAAAATAATGGATAAAACATATACTAAAAATATTACCGCAATCTGGGTTGTCTTCATCAAATCCAGAAGGACAATTAATATGACCATCACAGTATAATCCAGGACTTATGCATGCATCAAGTTCAGGACACCTGTAAGCAATTATAATTGATCAAAAAATGAGTAAAATTATTTATTCAATTTAGAAGGTTTTATACTATCGTCATTTAGTTTTGTTAAACAGGTGATTAAATTCAAATTAATGGCTATATTGAAAACGGTTCAAGTACAAGTCGATGTGGTATATGAGGCATCTGATATGTCCAGACAAACTTTCCTACCGCTACTTGAGGTTCCTCCAATGAAAGTGATCACAGACATGCAAGGAACACCTTAGAAATTTATTTTCCTCATTTGAAATTCTCGTATGAGGGTCAGAAGATACATAAGGTTCCTTGTTGAGTAATTGTGTTTTATCGTTCACAAGCATATTTTTTACAAATGTTTAATAGCGAATACTAAAGCTTTGTTCTTTAATGTTTATTTTTTACTACTTTGAATTAGCTTTGTTTTGATTAATTTCTTATGAAATTAAAGTAGAAAAAACAAATATCCTATTCATTGATCACAGCCGTGATTAACGTCACTGGAGCAGTTAGTGCAATGGCAATTTATTTTTATACCTCTTTATTCTTTCTCAACAGTGATTGGTCACTTCCGCCTACAAATATTCAGAGCACATCGAGTATAGATGGCAGTGTTACTGTGGAGAAGAGTCAAATTGGACTTATAAAATCTATAGGAAAAGTGTTAGTAGCATGAAGAAAGGGATGCGAACGTTGGGTAAGTACCTATGACGACATTCCCACGTAGAGGTCTGGTTAGATCCAGTAAGGCTGGCAGAATAGGATCTTGAGCGGGAGATCTCCAGCCAAGATAGATGAGCAGTTCCTGCTTCACTTCCGATCAGCCGGACCAAGAATGAGGGTGGACCTGGAGACCAACCTCCGGTCCAGTCCTCCGAGAATACGTGCACCGCAAACTGCTTCTCCTTCTCCGTTGATGGGCAGACTACCCTTAGCAGCCTGTAAATCACAATAAGTCAAGTTTTTACCACTTTCTTTTTCTCCAAAGAATATGGGGTTTATTTTGAAATATTAAATATTATTTTAAATCACCCATCCAAAGATTCCAAAGAAAGGTCTGTATGGCCTGAAAAGGATCGTAGGTACCTGAGAGGAGAGCCGGTGTATATGAGGACTCTGTTGGTGGTAGTGCAAGTCTCTGGAGACTCTGAGGGGCCCAGGAAGTGTCCCCAGGTCAGGAGGAAGAGGGACCTATTCCTGTTCGCCTCCACTAGCCACGGCAGGCGGAGGCAGTGCTGGTCGTCCCGGTCGGTGGGCCGGGCCACGAGCCGGATCTCACCGCCATTCCCACTCACCCGCTGCCGCCTCGGGCATGCGTCAAACTTCACGAACCTGAAAATCCCAGATTTAGGAAAACAAATAATTAGCTAAATAATCTAAAGGGTTATTATCACTACCAATGAATATAGAACTATCATACCTTCTATTATCCGTCTTCATTGGTTTCTGCAAACCATTTTCTGTTGGCGAGCGCTTTTGTACATTGTCCATCTTCGTGGCCGAATACATGTATTCATTGCCACTGTCTGTATTCAACTGACACTAACCCTTATAACTCTCGCGTTTGACAGACCTTATCGCCGACAAAGCGACCGTTACAGCTAAACGACTCTTATACCTGACGCATCCGACTAACCCACAGAATACAAACGCAGTTGAATACAGACAGTGACAGTGAACATATGTATTCGGCCGAGAAGATGGACAATGTCCGAAAGCGCTCGCCAACAGAAGATGGTTTGCAGAAACCAATGAAAACGGGTAATAGAAGGTATGATAAACAAATAATTCTTTATTCATGTGCAAATCTTATTGTAATTGTTTTATCTATTTCGGATTGACCCATGTTTGTAATCGTACAAATAGTTGAATATTTGTTATTAAAAGTGCTTTATTTCTTAGTTTATAATTGTAATAATAATTGTGCTTTATTATTGTAAAAGTTTATTTCATAAAAATTATTCATGCCTAAGATAGACCTGAGCGCTCGAATTAGACCAAAAATTTAAAACAACGGCTTATCTATGGATAGATTGGCTGCATACATATGGAACTTCTTTTTGAAGAGATCCAAAGAAGTAGAATAAATTAAATTCAAGTTTTTGTAAAACTTATCATGTTGCTAGTGTCACATAATATTAGTGAGTGCATATCATTCGAACCATCACCTGAAAAACAACAGTTCATCATTCAGGTGCTACGCAAGCTAAGCAGATTTCCTATCTTACATTAAATATAGACATAAATAAGAATAAATAAGTAATTTGTTCTTATAAGCCATAAAAGATAGATCACTAAGCTTGGCTCTATACTAACCAGGATGGAAGAGGAGGAGCCATCGAAGAAAACTACATAAATATCTTCCTTAATAAGCATTTTCCATAAAAATGACTTCTAAAATCTTTTCATAATTCAAATAACATGATCGGTATTATGATTATAAATTTTGGCCTTCCTTTTGGTTTCTTTATTTTAAAAATATTTTTATAAATTACCTAATAATCTGCTCAGTTAACATTGGCAGAACTTACCTGTAAGAACCTTCAAAGTAGATGTCCCTGAAGTCTTCGGTGACATTGAAGGTAGACACAATAAAGGTGAGTTCGAGCGCCCTGCCCGAAGAGGTGAAGCTGACGTGGGCGTCCGACGTCTTGGAGATGACTGTGTTGTCACAGTGGCAAGCCTTCTCCAGCCGGATGTCGTTCCAGGGGAGGTCGTACACAGTTAGCTGGACTGAAGGCATACCGCCCGCCACGCAGGTTGGCTGCCGTGTGTTAGAGTCTACAACCGTCTTACACCTGATACGAAGTAATCAAGTGTAATTCTTTAATTGACAAATATTTATTTATTGAACTCTGTTAATGAACATCTTTTAATTTGAGGACAGAGAAGATATATACGTATATACAAAATAAAAATAACAAATAAAAGTACTATGAAGGTGGGAATGGTTCATAGACCCCACTCTTAGTAGGTTCAGGCATTTGATGTGGGTGAAATAAATGAGAAATGGTCACAAACCTTCACAGTTCACACATTTATTTTAAATGAAAAGCGCTTTCAAGGCCCAAGCCTAACCTTCAGTGCTCAAAGTTGGTCGAGGTGAAATCTGGTCTCTCTGACCTCTGACTATATTCTGAATATATTTTCTCATTTATTTCACCCACCTTTAATTGAAAACCTCCACCAACCAAACTAAATAATATAGTTGAGGAATTATATATTTGGGCATTAAGGTTTGTTCGGGATATCTTTAAGACAGTATAAGGGGATTTATTTGAGTTTGATTGGGGGAAACTTCTGCCACTATGTACTTAGATATAATTTAATTTTTGATTTACTCGCAAATTATTTTGAAGCAGTAATATTTCTGTTGAAAAAAGTTCTGAAAATTCATTGGAACTATTATTTATTAGTAATAAACGTCCCGATTAAGTTTTATAGTAATGTTTAAGGCTTCATGATTATATAAATATGCTATACACCTATTATAGAAATTTTTTGCACATGGGTACGATAAATTGGTACCTTATTGAAGATTAAGGATAGTGAAGTCTTACCCGTTTTTACCAAATGCTGCAGTCTTAATAATGAGCTCAATGCGTTCTCCTTCTGCACATTCTAATCGATAGGAACATGTCATATTGGTGGCACCACCTCTGCCGAACATAAATACATTTCTTGGTGACCTGATCTGACCGGATTTTGCTCTTCTGAAACATTGCAGGAAAAAATGCTTAAATATCTACGGACATAAAATAAACAAAAAATAAATAATAAAGCTACAAATTATTCTTTATTAGTTTTATTACGTACATATTTAAAAATCCAGTTTAATAAGTATTTAAATTCACTATAAAATTATAGAAAATTTATCTTTGAGGAATAAATGTTATATAAAAGAGTAGCATATTTCCCAGCTGAATTCGCTCCATGGAACACTCCTTGATACATATTGGGTTCACCTACTTTATTACGAAAAGGTCTCTGTCATTTAATTAATTTTAAAAAAATTGTAAACTACTCCTCGCTTAAAAAAGGGGTCGACAATTGAATCCATATTGGTCCATATCTTGGAATATATTTTTTCCAAAATATTTTATTTTAAAAAATTAAACTCGAAACACTTTTCTCGATTAAAAATATCTCTTATTTAACTCTCTTAGGCTTCATGGATCTTGCTCATATGAAGTTCAGACAACGTTGGAACGGATAGAATCTAAATCATAAATTTTATCACAATCAGTTCAGCCGCTACGCGCAAAGAGAATTTCTTTGGGAACCCTTATGAGACAAGAGGTGTGTCAAGGAGTGAATTTTTCCAAATCTTATGTGAGATGCATACAATCGTTTACAACACAAGTGGTGGGTCGAGGAGTAATTTTGTGACAAATCTATTTTTAAACGAGAATTCTGTTAAAGGAGAATATCGTTGGAGGCCACAAATGGCACCCCATGTCAAGGAGAAAATTTTGTGACAAATCTCACTTAAATAGCACAATTATGTTTGCTATGGGAATTTTTTTTTTTTTTAACTACTGCCTCTTTTTATCAGTAAAAGTGTTGTAATACAATTTGCTATGAAATAGCAGTCCGTGTGCTATGGTGGTGTGAGTGTAATGTGTACATCACCTATGGCGACCCTTTTACCCGTAGATATGTGCGGGTTATGGTGAGAATATGTCTTTGGACGTTGAGCTCCGAGGAGCTTTACAAATGAAGTAACCGGTGAGGCATAACCGGCCATGGGAATTTTATTAGTGACCCATTATAGGGATTTTAACGAGCAAATTTTGTGCAAACTCAAAATACCAAAATGTATGAAGGGGTATAAAGGGATTTATTTTAATTTTTCGTTACTGTGATCCTATATGGAATGTTTTTGGTAAGCCTCTTATGACGCAAGGGGTGTTGCAGGGAGCGAATTTCATTAAGAAATGTGTTTATGGTTTAACATTATGTGAAACATTCTTTTGCATGATATGGTCTTATATAGAACTTCGATAATAAACCCCATGTGCCACTAAGGAGCAAATCATGTTGCGGGTTTAGAATTTTACTCCATATTACCTCCAAAATTTTCATGTTTAAACTGATAATGTGAGTGTTATACCTTTTTAGGAGTGTTATTATTTTTAATGCATACAATGTTCTTATGAATAAGAGTTTCTTATGTACACACAATAAGAAGAAAAACGCGCATTAACACATTTATATATTATTATGATTTAAGTATATTTATTATAGTTCGGTGTACATTTGATAATATGCTAGAGGCAGACAACTTTGTTATAGAATGTAAAGACTTATTAGCAATAAAATTATATTATCAACACTTAAAATGAAAATAATGAATACATGTATTTGATACTTTTGAACTTTTTGGTTTTTCTGATGAGTGACTAAAAATAAGTATATATTGGAATATAAATTTTATAAGAATCCTATATTCCCATAGAACTGAACAGTAATTAAGTCGCTAACATATTATGATGAATTCTGTAATTAATGCGAATACTTTCTAATATAATTTTCATTACTTAAAATATTTAGAATTTAAATAAAAATAGATAACTGAACTAGAGGACACATATATCAATTTGATTCATATATGTTATTATATCTAAGGATTTCATTTGACCATCACTATGCAAATTTGATAAATTTTCACCTAAATATCCTTGCACAAGGTCCTGCCCCACGAACTGGTTCACCACCTAGCCGAGTGTCCACAAATTCGTAGTAAAATTTGAAATTTGATGGAGCGACAGCAGTTCCTTCCATAGTCCTGGAATGAAAAATATCAGTTCACTAAACAATTACAAAATTTTATACATTTCTTCCCCCCCCTTTTTTTTTTGAGGATCATTATCAGTAGTTATATTCTATAGTAAGATACTCCATTAATTTTCTGTATTTATTTATCCCAGCTGATCAATTAAAATAAAAAAATGCATAGAAATAAAAATAAAATGTTTAAAAAAAATGTAATAATCATGATGTACATACACATTACAATTGGGAATCAATCTGTAGCCCGATGATCTTATACAACCTCAGTTAAACCAGTATTTTTTTTCTTTTAGAGCAATGCAATTCAAGGCAAGTTTATTTTTTACAAAATAAATATTTTATGGATTACAAAGCGAAATTGAACAATTAGTGTTGGAAGTTTTGTGGCTTCTAAATCGTACATTTTTAACGGTATAATGAAACATGACGTTTCACTTTTAAATGTATTTTGCAGATTTAGTTGGTATTAGAGAAAAATTGGACGATTAGAGATGGGAGGTAGTAAAACGTTTTTTCGATGTAGTGGAAGTAATATTTAGTAAGAGCAGTGAAACTCAACACATATTTGTTTCTTCATAAAAGGCATAATTAAAAGTAATTAAAAGCCATGAAAAATTAAACAATTGGGAGTGGCAGTTTTTTTTATTCACTGTAAAATTTTACTTTACGGACCAGAAGCCACAATCAGTTGTTTTGCCTAATTGGATTGAGCATATCGCTTTTAAATGTAAATTGAAATATTAAGACTGTTCTAGAGCGAAAACGGAATAATTAGAGTAGGGAGAGATGTGGAGGACAAAACGTTTTTGGGATCTAGAGATATATTTAGTATAAAGTAATGAAACTGAACAGAGAATGATTCTTGATAAAATACATAATTAGGACTAGGGGTTTGACGTAATTTTACAGACAAGAAGTTGCAACCAGTTGATTTTGATAAATAAATTTGGCATATAAAGATAAAATAAGATAATTTGTTTGTTCAAAAGGAGAGTTTGTTGACCGAAGATATTATTCTTAGATGATTTTAGTTGGGGTTCGGTCCAGTCATGGAAATGTGAACTTAGGGACAGGACGTCCTCTCTCATCTTCATGATAGCCCTGAAGATGGCTTACAATGTAAGCCGAAACGGTGGCAGATAATCCTTTATTAAAAAATACATTTTTTA
>KZ809586.1:74138-87800 GCA_000696205.2 Oncopeltus fasciatus
ATGTTCACGTAGGCTTCGTCGGTCGTCAGATGTATTTACCATTTCATCTTCCGGGTTGGACCGAGTCAAATTGTTGTTATTTGCCGAGCTTTCGCACATCATGTGATGGCTTCTTCAGGGCTGAAAAGAGAATGAAAAAAACTCTTTTACATGAGAGTTGTAAAAGAGTTTTTTTCATTCTCTTTTCAGCCCTGAAGAAGCCATCACATGATGTGCGAAAGCTCAGCAAATAACAACAATTTGACACGGTCCAACCCGTAAGAAGAAACGGTAAATACATCTGACGACCGTCGAAGCCTTTGTGAACATCCAAACAAAGATAATTGTCCTTTTAATGATCGAAGAAACCTTTATGATTTATTTTATGTTTATTAAAGAAAACTCAGATCAATGTTTTAGAAAACCATATAGGTTCCTTTTAGAAGAGGGTTCTAGATTAGTTCAAAGTCAGTCTCGCTGAAGCTGCGTAATCTTAGCAGGCTTTTTATGTTTTTTTGTTATTAGGAAAAGAACAAGAAAATTTAGAAATATAAATAGGATAATTTGAAATTAAATGTGCTGACTTTATACATGTTTACAAGAAATCGAGTGGCCTCATACATTTCGACGTCTGGGAGGGTTGCTAGTGATAGTAAAGGGGGAGAGAGATGAGATACAGGGATTAGAGACAAAAATATTTGTAGCGTTTTTGGATGAGGTGAGAACAAAAAGGGTATTGATACCTTGGTCGTGAGGCCTTAGTGTATCGTGTGATTACTATACTATGTCTCTAGTAGGGAGCCTTTACTATTTTCCAGAATACGATCCACAGTAAGGATTGAAGTCTTTCAATATTTTTGGATTAGGCACTCACCCAGAATTTTACACCATGTTGGTTGGATAATCGTTGTGTATATAAGTCTTTTGTTCTGGAGAGATAGCATTGGTCGTTTGTGTGTCAGTGGTAATAGTATTCTGTATCGCCTGTTATTTTTTGACATTTAGCTATTGTGGGGGCCTCAGACAGTCTTTTGTCGATAATCAGTCCAAGGTAAGGAGTTTGGGATGTGATTTAGTTGTGGAGTTTAACTGGTAAACAAGTAGAGTGAGAGAGGCTGATGTGATTTGATTTGATAGGATTAACTATTATTTTCCACTTAGAAAGTCACGACTATATGAGAGCGAGGTGATCTGGAGCGAGAGGTGAGGATGGTAAGAGTAAAATTGGAAAAAAGAGTAAAATGGAAAGAGCATTTCTGACGAATGCTCCAGTGGAAAGGCATTGAACTCTCCTTGTAATTAAATTTGTTCCTCTGAAAAAAGAAAAAAATGTTAAAACAGATTCTTTCAACGAAATGAGTCTATCCGTCATCGTGAACAGTTTATAGTCATTCTTTAACGATAATAAAAAAAAAAAAAAAAAAAAATTGAATGTATTTTCCTCAAGTAGACAAAGATTATTGAAGATGTTCCTCACCTGTAGTCGAAGTTCAACTTGCCCATCCTGGAAAGGTATGATTCGTGCAATGTACAAGGTCTTGTGTCCCTGCTGGAATTCCGGAGAGCAGAATGGTCGCAGATTCTTGGCGCACCGCAAGTGTTTTCCAGCACGTTACCCCCCACCTCACTCAGCTTCATACGCAGGGTGCAGTTGTTTCCCGTCTGGCAACAATAAGATACACCTTTACATTTCTTATAAATCTTACACGATATGTAAAGGTGTATCTTGTTATTTATTTGACACCTTTACATTTCATTTAAGATTTATAAGAAATATTTTATTTGTTTGTACACTTTTATAAGTGTTATATACTTATAAAAGTGTACATACAAATCCCTTCTGCATTACAAGTGATAATTAATATAATTTTTAGAATATTTGCTATATATAATTTCAATGGAATCTGAAAACTCTTTAAATTTATATGACATATGTGGAGAATGTTTTACTAGCTTTACTTCCTTTTTTTGGCATTGAACGAATGGTAAAATTTGTAATAGAAAATATTTCTTCATTTATTTCAAGAAGTGGATTATTCAACTCTTACCTAATGGATGTATATATACTTGCCATAATTAATGAGGTTGTTCTAAATTTCCCACCAGTTTAACACTGGAGAGTGGTGCTGTCTGTGGGGAACTCCACCTACCAAGTCTTCTTGTGATACATGCTTTTTCCTTTTTCAAGTTGGTTTGAATTTACCTATTATGATAGAATAGGAAGGAAGTAGCCCTCTCCGGGCATGGAAGAAGAAAGAACAAGGAAACTATGTAAATTTTCATTTGACACTGGCCAGTGAAACTCTATACAAAATGTGAGTAGCTTCAAAAGCTATTTTAATTTGTTCAAATTTCAAAGTTCATATAAATAACATTTATAATTTATATTATAAATTATTTAAATATTAAAATTAGTTAACTTAAATTATGTTAGTTAATTACTTAAATTAGTTAAGTTATTAAAATAACCTACAAGTGTAGGAAAGCACGTTTATGTAGCTCCCTGTTATCAAATACTATTTATAGGTTGTAGGCAGTGTTATGCCCTGAAAGAAATCTATTATAATTAAAAAGTTATTATTCAAAGTTCAAATTTCCCGCCATACGCACAGCTACAGGTCACCCTTGGAGAGTGGTGCTATCTGTGGTGAGCCCGAGCAACTACCTTCCCTTTGCCCCACCAGTCTTTACTATCTTTTCTTGACCTGTCTTCTTGCGCTACCTTGCGCAGAAAGACCTATCTCCTTTAAGCTGTTTATGAATACATGTATTATGGCAGAATAGGAAGCAAGTAGACCTCTCCAGTCATGGAAGAGGAAATTAGGTACATTTTAATTTCACACTGCCAGATAAACTATACAAAAGGTGAGGAGCCTCTTACATTTCTCATATTCCGAGGATCATTTATAGCTCACCAACAAATTAATTTTCTCCACATTCCTACTGCTCTAAACAGTGCCCACAGCTGAGCAAATATCCTCAACAAATGCCATAGACTTCAATTTTATTCCATATTCTATGTTCTTACTCGTTATTTTTTATTTCTGTGTGTAAGATTTATTTACATTATTTATCTCAAAAGTAGACTTTATTATTATATTAATTTTAAGATTACAATCCATTCAACTACTTATTTGAATCTCCAGCACTAACACTAAATCTTCTGCTGTGCTATATCGTCTGCATTTTACTTATATTATTAAATTCAAAATGATAACATGGCTTTCAGTAAACAAAGATAATTTACCGTTTCTTCTTCCGGGTTGGACCGTGTCAAATTATTTGCCGAGCTTTCGCACATCATGTGATGGCTTCTTCAGGGCTGAGTAGAGAATGTTGATAGAGAATGAAAAAAACTCTTTTACAACTCTCATGTAAAAGAGTTTTTTTCATTCTCTTTTCAGCCCTGAAGAAGCCATCACATGATGTGCGAAAGCTCGGCAAATAACAACAATTTGACACGGTCCAACCCGTAAGAAGAAACGGTAAATACATCTGACGACCGTCGAAGCCTTTGTGAACATCCAAACAAAGATAATTGTCCTTTTAATGATCGAAGAAACCTTTATGATTTATTTTATGTTTATTAAAGAAAACTCAGATCAATGTTTTAGAAAACCATATAGGTTCCTTTTAGAAGAGGGTTCTAGATTAGTTCAAAGTCAGTCTCGCTGAAGCTGCGTAATCTTAGCAGGCTTTTTATGTTTTTTTTTTGTTTTTTTTAATTGACATAAATTTCTAAATGGAATAGGAATAAACAGAATGGAAGAAGCGCTCATCTATCCTAAAATAGAACGCCTAACTGCATTTGTAAATTTTTGTAATAGCAAGTGCTTTTCGTACAAATGTCATGTCTTATAAACTTTTTCGTTACTCAAATAACAACGAATTTTAAGATTAAATTATTCTTAAATCTCGAATAGATATTGAGATTAAAAGTTTTGGCCTGCCTCTAAGCCCCTCTCTTTTACTCATATGATTTTCGCCATTAAGAAGCTCATCCAATGACTTATAGAAACTGAATGTGGCTTCATTATTTTAAAACATTCTGACGCTACCTGCGTAAAGACAAATAAGTCGCGTCTTGGTACTAATATGAAGATATTTTAGCTTTGTAAAACCCTGCCCATGGCGTGACTCGATCCTGTAGCTCTAGTCTTGTGAATACCAAATAGTTCTTGGTTACGTTGGCGTCCCCGACTAAACTCTGATTAAACCAGTGGATTCTAACTTTATTTTGGCTTGTTATTAGTGATTTAGTTTATTTTAAATCCTCTCTAATCAGTTCAGAAGAGTAGAAAATCCTTAACTCTACATCTATCAGGTCTCCCGACGGTTTATCTGAACATTACTCCAATTATAAAGGCTGATGGATTTACACTGGGCTACCGAAAGAGTTTTTGATCCATCCACATTCTTAAAAAAAGTGAGTTCTTTATTAACCAATAATAGGTACTTGGACAAAACTTCATGTGGCTCTGAGAATGGAATCATGTTGTCGAGCTGATAAATAACTAAATCTCTGATATCAAGTTGTGTACAAGTACCTATTAAAAATAACTCCGCTTTCCTGGAAAGGTATGATTCGTGCAATGTACAAGGCCTTGTGTCCCTGCTGGAATTCCGGAGAGCAGAATGGTCGCAGATTCTTGGCGCACCGCAAGTGTTTTCCAGCACGTTACCCCCCACCTCACTCAGCTTCATACGCAGGGTGCAGTTGTTTCCCGTCTGGCAACAATAAGATACACCTTTACATTTCTTATAAATCTTACACGATATGTAAAGGTGTATCTTGTTATTTATTTGACACCTTTACATTTCATTTAAGATTTATAAGAAATATTTTATTTGTTTGTACACTTTTATAAGTGTTATATACTTATAAAAGTGTACATACAAATCCCTTCTGCATTACAAGTGATAATTAATATAATTTTTAGAATATTTGCTATATATAATTTCAATGGAATCTGAAAACTCTTTAAATTTATATGACATATGTGGAGAATGTTTTACTAGCTTTACTTCCTTTTTTTGGCATTGAACGAATGGTAAAATTTTAATAGAAAATATTTCTTCATTTATTTCAAGAAGTGGATTATTCAACTCTTACCTAATGGATGTATATATACTTGCCATAATTAATGAGGTTGTTCTAAATTTCCCACCAGTTTAACACTGGAGAGTGGTGCTGTTTGTGGTGAGCTCCACCTACCAAGTCTTCTTGTGATACATGCCTTTTCCTTTTTCAAGTTGGTTTGAATTTACATATTATGGTAGAATAGGAAGGAAGTAGCCCTCTCCGGGCATGGAAGAAGGAAAGAACAAGGAAACTAAGTAAATTTTCATTTGACACTGGCCAGTGAAACTCTATACAAAATGTGAGTAGCTTCAAAAGCTATTTTAATTTGTTCAAATTTCAAAGTTCATATAAATAACATTTATAATTTATATTATAAATTATTTAAATATTAAAATTAGTTAACTTAAATTATGTTAGTTAATTACTTAAATTAGTTAAGTTATTAAAATAACCTACAAGTGTAGGAAAGCACGTTTATGTAGCTCCCTGTTATCAAATACTATTTATAGGTTGTAGGCAGTGTTATGCCCTGAAAGAAATCTATTATAATTAAAAAGTTATTATTCAAAGTTCAAATTTCCCGCCATACGCACAGCTACAGGTCACCCTTGGAGAGTGGTGCTATCTGTGGTGAGCCCGAGCAACTACCTTCCCTTTGCCCCACCAGTCTTTACTATCTTTTCTTGACCTGTCTTCTTGCGCTACCTTGCGCAGAAAGACCTATCTCCTTTAAGCTGTTTATGAATACATGTATTATGGCAGAATAGGAAGCAAGTAGACCTCTCCAGTCATGGAAGAGGAAATTAGGTACATTTTAATTTCACACTGCCAGATAAACTATACAAAAGGTGAGGAGCCTCTTACATTTCTCATATTCCGAGGATCATTTATAGCTCACCAACAAATTAATTTTCTCCACATTCCTACTGCTCTAAACAGTGCCCACAGCTGAGCAAATATCCTCAACAAATGCCATAGACTTCAATTTTATTCCATATTCTATGTTCTTACTCGTTATTTTTTATTTCTGTGTGTAAGATTTATTTACATTATTTATCTCAAAAGTAGACTTTATTATTATATTAATTTTAAGATTACAATCCATTCAACTACTTATTTGAATCTCCAGCACTAACACTAAATCTTCTGCTGTGCTATATCGTCTGCATTTTACTTATATTATTAAATTCAAAATGATAACATGGCTTTCAGTAAACAAAGATAATTTACCGTTTCTTCTTCCGGGTTGGACCGTGTCAAATTATTTGCCGAGCTTTCGCACATCATGTGATGGCTTCTTCAGGGCTGAGTAGAGAATGTTGATAGAGAATGAAAAAAACTCTTTTACAACTCTCATGTAAAAGAGTTTTTTTCATTCTCTTTTCAGCCCTGAAGAAGCCATCACATGATGTGCGAAAGCTCGGCAAATAACAACAATTTGACACGGTCCAACCCGTAAGAAGAAACGGTAAATACATCTGACGACCGTCGAAGCCTTTGTGAACATCCAAACAAAGATAATTGTCCTTTTAATGATCGAAGAAACCTTTATGATTTATTTTATGTTTATTAAAGAAAACTCAGATCAATGTTTTAGAAAACCATATAGGTTCCTTTTAGAAGAGGGTTCTAGATTAGTTCAAAGTCAGTCTCGCTGAAGCTGCGTAATCTTAGCAGGCTTTTTATGTTTTTTTTTTGTTTTTTTTAATTGACATAAATTTCTAAATGGAATAGGAATAAACAGAATGGAAGAAGCGCTCATCTATCCTAAAATAGAACGCCTAACTGCATTTGTAAATTTTTGTAATAGCAAGTGCTTTTCGTACAAATGTCATGTCTTATAAACTTTTTCGTAACTCAAATAACAACGAATTTTAAGATTAAATTATTCTTAAATCTCGAATAGANAGTACATAAAAAAGGAAACCATCGCCAACTTTTTTCAGAATAACTTTAAAAAGCTTGTCTCAAATAAAAAATATTGTATAAGCATTTATACGGACAGCTAAAAAAACTCTGAAGGCGTTGGATCAGCTTTCTTAATAGATGGCAGACCCTTTATGTTCTCTTTGGCGCAGATGTCCAGCGCGTTTATCGCAGAATTACTCGCAATAAACAAAGCCTTAAATATTGAATTGCCATTATAAAAAAACAGTATTTACCGACTCTTTATCTGTTCTTTTAGCTTTACAAAGCCCTTTCACCAAACAACATCTCACAATAGACTCTCTAATTGCAATAGATCACCTCAACGAGAAAGGTAGCAAAGTGACACTTAAATGATTACCTAGTCACTACGGAATTTTAGGCAATGAAAATGCGGACCTACTAGGAAAGAAAGCGATAAGAAATTGGTGAGTTGTACTGAAAAGTCACCTTGAATGATGTAAAGGCTCTCGTTAAAAAATTAGTACTTAATGAGTGGGTAAATAAATGGTGGTCAACCATAGACAACAAGTTACGCGAGATAAAATCTACTCCGAGGTTATGGTCCAGTTCTGTGTCAGCTGACCGTAAGAGAGAAGTGGTATTAGCCAGTCTAAGAATAGGACACACAATACTTACTCATGGCTATATAATGGCAAAGTATAACCCACCCATTTGTGAGATCTGTGGACAACTTCTTACCATCAAAAATATATTTACAGAGTGCCTAAATTATAAAGAAACAAGGAAAAATATAACTTAAATGGGACGAAATTCTGTTGGATGACGATAAAGTCATCGACTCTGTAATGACCTTTCTGAAAGAGGGCAGGTTATTAAATCTTATTTACATACATTTTCAGTACTTCTTTTCCATTCTCTCTCAATTTTTTTTTCTTTCAAATTTCATAGTTTTCAAGTAAAAAGAAATTACTATGTCTACCCACATAATGACTATTCGCATTAACAATTCATTATATCTCCCAATTGTTAAGAAATTCTTCTTCTTGAAAATATCTTCCCGCTTCTAAAAATATCTCCCTGGCGTTAATGATCAAAGGTTGACACGCCATTAAAAAAAAAAGTAAAAAAAAAAAAGGAGAGGTTAATTTTNCGAGCTTTCGCACATCATGTGATGGCTTCTTCAGGGCTGAGTAGAGAAGTACTTTGGGAGAAGAACAATTGGTTTTCGATCTACCTATGTAGGAGGGAATTAAGATAAAACAAAAATACTTAGAAGTATAGTGCCTTACGCTTAAAAAGAATTGTCTGTGCGGCGTACTTCTTTCTTCTAGAAAACGATAGAACTAACTTTTAAAAAAAAACTCTCCTTTTGAATAAGAAAACAAAGACTTCTTAGAAACATTAATCCTCATTAACATGCGTCTTTAAAACGCATTTTGTACACAGAAATAATATCAAAAACAATGAAAGTCAAAAAATAAAATGACAATATCCAAAATGTCAGGAATCTTCAATTAGTGTTTTCAAAATTAACAAACTTCCAGAAGAAGATGAATTATGTCACTTAGATCTTTAAAGATTTAGGTTTAAGGGACGATTAAAAGCAAAAACCTCCATATATAATGAGATGAAAATTTCACTTAATGTGCCCAGGATATGGGAAGAAAAGAGCCAGCTCATCCCCGCGACACTTGGTCTTGGAATCAGGGAAGCATCCTTTGAAGCCCGGATGAAACCTTTGAGGTGGGAAAGAATAAGAATCAGCGAGAGGAGGCTATTTGAGTAGCTCTTTGTGCAATCTCCTCGGGAAAGCTTTGACAAAGGGGATTCCTCGCCACCACACGCTAATGTCCCCAGTCAAAGGGCTCCTGATGAATAGCTGCTCGGCCTACCGAGGGATCTCAGCATCTCAAAAGCCAACTTCTTACAGGCCTCAGACACCCTCAGAGCTTAACTTGAGCTTCACTCCTCTGCTTAAGCTGCTCTTCCCTACAACTCTTAACCTAACCAACGTTATATCTTTTATTTTGGCTTTTATGAACCAGAGGTGGAACTTTAAGGAATTTGTTTCACAACATTAATACTTTTTCTTCTTCCGGGTTGGACCGTGTCAAGTTGTTGATAGTTGCCGAGCTTTCGCACATCATGTGATGGCTTCTTCAGGGCTGAGTAGAGAATGTTGATAGTTGCTGAGCTTTCGCCCATCATGTGATGGCTTCTTCAGGGCAGAGTATAGAATTAAAATTCTAGAAATCAAAGTTAGTTCTATCGTTTTCTAGAAGAAAGAAGTACGCCGCACAGACAATTCTTTTTAAGCGTAAGGCACTATACTTCTAAGTATTTTTGTTTTATCTTAATTCCCTCCTACATAGGTAGATCGAAAACCAATTGTTCTTCTCCCAAAGTACTTCT
The DNA here is from genome assembly GCA_000696205.2 of Oncopeltus fasciatus. Taxonomy (NCBI): domain Eukaryota; kingdom Metazoa; phylum Arthropoda; class Insecta; order Hemiptera; family Lygaeidae; genus Oncopeltus; species Oncopeltus fasciatus. Next base: position 83,503 of record KZ809586.1, read on the forward strand.
CTACTCAGCCCTGAAGAAGCCATCACATGATGTGCGAAAGCTCGGCAACTATCAACATTCTCTACTCAGCCCTGAAGAAGCTAATAAAAATACTTAGAAGTATAGTGCCTTACGCTTAAAAAGAATTGTCTGTGCGGCGTACTTCTTTCTTCTAGAAAACGATTGAACTAACTTTGATTTCTAGAATTTTAATTCTATACTCAGCCCTGAAGAAGCCATCACATGATGGGCGAAAGCTCAGCAACTATCAACATTCTCTACTCAGCCCTGAAGAAGCCATCACATGATGTGCGAAAGCTCGGCAACTATCAACAACTTGACACGGTCCAACCCGGAAGAAGAAAAAGTATTAATGTTGTGAAACAAATTCCTTAAAGTTCCACCTCTGGTTCATAAAAGCCAAAATAAAAGATATAATGTTGGTTAGGTTAAGAGTTGTAGGGAAGAGCAGCTTAAGCAGAGGAGTGAAGCTCAAGTTAAGCTCTGAGGGTGTCTGAGGCCTGTAAGAAGTTGGCTTTTGAGATGCTGAGATCCCTCGGTAGGCCGAGCAGCTATTCATCAGGAGCCCTTTGACTGGGGACATTAGCGTGTGGTGGCGAGGAATCCCCTTTGTCAAAGCTTTCCCGAGGAGATTGCACAAAGAGCTACTCAAATAGCCTCCTCTCGCTGATTCTTATTCTTTCCCACCTCAAAGGTTTCATCCGGGCTTCAAAGGATGCTTCCCTGATTCCAAGACCAAGTGTCGCGGGGATGAGCTGGCTCTTTTCTTCCCATATCCTGGGCACATTAAGTGAAATTTTCATCTCATTATATATGGAGGTTTTTGCTTTTAATCGTCCCTTAAACCTAAATCTTTAAAGATCTAAGTGACATAATTCATCTTCTTCTGGAAGTTTGTTAATTTTGAAAACACTAATTGAAGATTCCTGACATTTTGGATATTGTCATTTTATTTTTTGACTTTCTTTGTTTTTGATATTATTTCTGTGTACAAAATGCGTTTTAAAGACGCATGTTAATGAGGATTAATGCTTCTAAGGAGACTTTGTTTTCTTATTCTAAGATGATTTTAGTTGGAGTTCGGTCAAGATAGGTCCAAAAAACACAAATTTGAACACTGAATTTCAGTCATGGAAATGTGAACTTAGGGACAGGACGTCCTCTCTCATCTTCATGATAGCCCTGAAGATGGCTTACAATGTAACCGAAATATCTACGGTTAACAAACTCTCCTTTTGTTTTCTTATATTTTCATGTTGCTAAATTTTCACAACAGTTAATAATGAAGAAAAATAATTCTTTTGTTTATTAACAAAAAAACAAAATAATATCAAATAACCCCTCAAACTTGCAGTACCTTGATATAAATTAAATTTAACAATAAATAATCATTCTAAATTTTCTAACCCAAAAAACACTTACCCTGAATTTGGCTTGTTAATGCCTACTCAACACAAAGAATATTATTATTTTACTAGTATGTGCAGTTAATTTATTATATTTGTTTAAAATGATTATTACAGATTTATCCAACTTCAGTTTATTTTACACTCACTACATTAGCTTACAGTCTCTTTATTATTACAAACATATATTAAAATCTTAATCTCTTTCCATACAATAAAAACTTAGTTCCCAAACATTGATTGGATAATTTATATTTTTCAAGCGTTAATGGTTATTTTTATATTATTATACAAGAATATGGATTGAGTTCTTATTAAAACTGCTCTTCAGTTAGCAGTGTACAGCTGTATTTATCTATAAAAGGATATAAGTTGTTTAAAGATAACTTTTGCTGTCCTTAAAATTCAGAAAATATCATTGATTTAGGGAGTTGAATCTTGAATAGTTATTGAGTCATTACTTGATTTAATCAAGAAAAAGTCTTTACGGGAGTGAATAGGTTAGGTTCCTTCCTTGCTCATTGCTAGGTTAGAGCGAGTTGAAGTATGAATGAGTAGATGGGAGGTCAGGTGACTAATTCACTGTTACTAACAGATAACAGTGAAAAATATAGAATATACATAGCAACTCTATTCCCTGTCAAGAGAACACAATATTCATTAAAAATACTGAGATCTACACGGATTCTATAAACAACGTTCAGAATTCTTAACCTTTCTAAAGAACAATAAATTTTGTATAAGATAAAGGTCCATATTTCTTTTTTTTGTTAGTAAATGTCTAACATAGTATCCTCTCTCCCTGTCAATACTATCAGATGCTTGAAAAAAAACAGATCGGAGTGATCCGTCAAAAGTATTCCTCCTCCAAACTTCCAATTTTTTTTCAAGGTGATAAACCATTCCGCAACATGTTTTTATTTATGGAAGCAGGTGTTCAGTGGAAGCCTCATTCGCAAACACTGTCTCCTCTGTAATGTAGCCTCACAGTGCCGTGCGCGATCTCTGCTGTGTTCTCTTTGCGGAGAAAACCACACACGCACTGGCTGACTGTAAGGCCGAATCCCCTAAATGTATCCGCTGCGAAAGAGCGCATGATTTCATCAAAATAACATGCCCAGCATCCATAGAAATGTTCAAAAATAAATGTCCATATGAATGGAACAGCACATTCTATTTTATTTAGATTGTCATATTCATATAGCAATTATGAATATGAAAATCTGAAGAAAATTAACAATTCAAATTGAAGTAGAGAGTTTTTGACAGTGGATATTATTAGTAGAGATTTAGTTGATTATGGGGTACGGTATATTTTTAAAAATATGTCATTTTTATTATCTGCCGACGTATCGACTTACATTGTAAGCCATCTTGAGGGCTATCATGAACGTGATAGGGGACAATCTGCATGACTCGTTAAAGTAAAAATACATGATTAAATACTTCAAAATGGTATCCGAAAGAATCATCATAGTGGATATGTGAGTTTTTGGAAACAGCTTCTCCATTAATAAATCTCTTTTTTTGAACTTTAGGGAAAACATGGCTTATAATGTAGGCATCCAAATAAACGCACGGGTTCCTGCAACGAATTCGGCCTGTAAATTCAGAATAATTTATTCCCGAGCAAGGGGAGGGAGGAGGTAAGAAACATTAGACAATCTGCCTAAATAATTCTGCTAGTCGTCTTATGTAGAGTTTAAAAAATAAATGAAATTAGAAATCATAGTTAGTTCTATCGTTTTATAGAAGATAGAAGTACGCCGCACAGACAATTCTTTTTAAGCGTAAGGCACTATATTTCTAGGTATTTTTGCTTTATCTTAATTCCCTCCTACATAGGTAGACCGAAAACTTATTGTTCTTCTCCCACACTTATTGTACTTCACATGATGTACAAGAATCAAATGGCAGTTGAAAACATTAAAGAACATACGGTCTTAGTTATTATGTATCATGAATGTCACTCTATACATGTAAGCCTGTATCTGCGGCTATTTCCTCCGCTCAAGTCTGATACATAAATACAACGGAATTTCCTCAAGTTTTGGTACCATGACAAAAGGAGGAGTTGTAATTAAACAGTTCTCTCTACGAACAGCTCCTTCTTTATCAGCATCACAAAGAGCGGTCGACCTTATTACAACTTCATTCATCTGATGCAAATCAGTTGAAAACTCGACTGAATCTCATACTGTCAGGCACACGTTCCCTCTCCCCGGACTTTGCCTGCTTTAATTATAATACATCAAGGCGGAGTACACATTTGAGGACTTGGTGGAACCCTTACAAAACCCCGCTGGGCTTGACAACCTGTCAACCCAATATGGCGAACACCTTTATGCGGCTGACAGGAAAATTTAATATCTTAAAAACGAAAATGTTTTGTTTTTACTCAGTATAGTAATGAAAAAAAAATCTAATTCAAGGTTTAATGAAGCTTAATGTTTAATGGTCCACAGTAAACATTTTTCTTTTCTAAATCTCTACAGGTACGGTAATATTGACTATTTTTTAATTTAGTCTTCCTCTGAACTCCCCTTCATTAAAAGAATTCAGTCATCAACAAACTCTTTCATAGGTTTACAATAAAAACACGGAATTCGTTATTTATTTCAATATACTGCAAAAATTTTGCACAAGTTTCTCATGTTAGCAACGGGATAGTTTAGCTTTCACATGGGAAATATGTTTATTAGGCCATTGTTATCATAATAAATAGAGAAAATTTGAATCGACTCATTATTATGAGTGTTATTACAGTAAAAAAACCAAGTTTAAAAAACTTTTTTCTGTGAAAAAAAAACCAGCAAGTTTCTACAAATCTTAGTAAAAAATTACGGGTTATAAACACCAAATATATATATATATATACCACATTCTTAAAAA
>KZ809587.1:30196-48604 GCA_000696205.2 Oncopeltus fasciatus
GAGAGAGAGAGAGAGATTGAGAGAGAGAGAGAGATTGAGAGAGTGAGAGAGAGAGAGATTGAGAGAGAGAGAGAGAGAGAGAGAGAGAGAGAGAGAGAGAGAGATATTCTAGTGCCTTTTAAAATGTTCAGTAAACCTAAAGGTTGGAATGTAGTCATTCATTTCATTATAATCGCCGAAATTATGCTTTTGATTACTTTAAACAATAATATTCATCTAATATTAATGAAAGGTTTGATAATTGAGTAAAATTGGATCATTGAGAGTAATTATTTACTTTGGATTTCTGTTTGATTAAAATTGCATTTGAACTATATCTGCCGAGACATTTACATTGTGGTAATTAAACGCATGGGAATTGTAAATGATTTTTAGATGACAAGAGTCATTACGTTACGATATCAGCCGATGAAGAATGAGGATACACTTGAAATTTTGTATTGCTACTTAAGCGCACTGTTGAATAATTCCATTGCTCTGTACTAGAGTTGTTCCTTGTAATCAAATAACTAAGATTTTTTTAATAGACTCGCGAAAAATTTAGTGTCGAAAAAGTGGCAGCACAGAAAAACAGTTGAAAGCGCATAGACTACCCCGAAAAATTGTAAATAGATGTAGCTCTGAAATTGCATAATAAAATTTTTATTATTAATATTCATTATTCTGGGTTGCATTTGCTCGAGTAATTTTTGATAAATTTTTGTGCGAGTTTTACAATGTCTTTTACAAAAAAAAAAAAAAAAAAAAAAAAAAAAAAAAAAAAAAAAAAAAAAAAAAAAAAAAAAAAAAAAAAAAAAAAAAAAAAAAAAAAAAAAAAAAAAAAAAANTATTACCAACCAGCCATTACTAACTCCAGTTCAATGAGCCCCTGATTCTTATTTAATATTCGACTAATCGTTATGTCGAGCGAGGGATGAAAGGCTGCTATTTACGAAAGAGCACTTTCACAAAGAGGAAAGAAGCAAACTTAAAAAAAAAAAAAAAACCAATTATGATGCGTTGCACAACAGATAGTGGTACATCCTTTTCACCCATGGCTGTACTTTTCAACGTTTCATAACAGATCAGTCAAATATCCTGTGCTACCACTTTTTTTTTTCCCCACAATATTTTTGCGCGTCTATTTCGAAAATTCCGGATTATATTTGAACCTCCCTCGAATGTAACTTTAACATCAATACACTCAGTCATTCAATTTTAAAATATTATATTACTTATTAAACAATAAATGCAAGGGAATAGAATAAAAAAATCTATCTGTCTCGGCCAGTGCTCGAACCTGTATCTCCTGCTAACCATTTGCACCACCAGTCGGTTCATTTATTGCTTAAAATTTACGTGGGATTAAATACCACAACAAAAACAAAATTTATATAATTTATTTTATCGTTTTCCTTTTAATTGATTTATATTTTCATTTAATATGGTTAATTTTTAGATTTTAGGATTTAGGCTCAAATTTTTATTAGTAACGAAATTTAAAATAAAAAATTCAATGTTTTATTTTCTTATTTCGGAAAAACTTAAAAATGAAGGGTGATGTTTACATGATATTAAATTTAAACATTCAACTATATTTGTATTTTAGTTAGTTTTTTAAGTATATAATTTGTTATATATGAATATGTTAGCTATTTTCGTAATTTACAACTGCGACACGGAGGAATTCGTTATTTGGAACAGATCCTTCGTGACGGAAGTTTTTATTTAACTCTTAGGAAATTTTTTCTAAAATGAGTTTTAAAAAAAACAAAAAAAAACAAAAAAAAAACACTTCAGCTGCAGGAACTGGAATTTCTTCTTTCTGGACAGGCATCTTATGGCGGTCAAGGCCAGTCATCCTTCAAGATAGTATCCAAGGACTAGGTTCCCGTTCGACTTGACCAATTTTTGGGCTCTTACACAATCTTTCACCATAATGATCGAGATGATTTTGTGGTTATAGTGATTAGAAGTCTAAATGGCTTTCAAAATAATTCTTGTCGTTTCGTTCTCGAATGTGAAGAGTTGCCATCTGTATAAATGTAGTGTTTAAAATATAAACTGTATAATGTCTTCAAATTGACATTAAACATTTATACCCGATATAACTTATATCGAAGACTGCAATAATTTCCCTTTGCATAATTTCGATAATAATTCGTTTAATTCGCATGAATTACAAAGGAATGGTCAATAGAAGTATTTCGTGCCGGGAAAAGAAATCAAAGGGACGTGGTCTGTGACAAAGAGAATGGGCAGAAGATTTGTCCAATGAGGAGGTCAAAGATATAGAATGAGGAGTGAAATGATCTGGTAAAGAGACTATCTAAGAAAATGCTGATGTGAAAAGGGAGGTATTTGCTACCTTAAACCAACATACCTGTGGGAAATACGGTCATTTTTAGGAATTCCGAGGAAAAAATCTAAGAAAGTTGTTCATAAGCCCCCTAAGACGATTCCCCAAGCTCTTCAGATAGCCCCCTCATCATATGCCAGGCACGCATAGCGAAAGGAAGGTAAGGGAAGAAACCATATATTGATGAGCCGAAGAAAGAAGGTATTAGAGGAACGATTGAAGAATTACAAAGAATGGAGATATATTTACAATGACGTAGTTTTCAATGCTTTTGTAAAAAAGCTGAAGGTCAAGAGATCTGGAATTTCTTGTCTCTTTAAGATTTAATTAAACCTGTATATTGCGTTCCGGTAATGCTAATGAGGTACCTTGAATGGACTGGCACTCCCATATTTATTTTGGATATTTTCAAGAAATCATTTTTCGATTTATAATTTTTATATATTTTTACTAAAGTTGGTTAGCTATGAATAAAATAAAATAATTAAGTAATTATTATGTTATTATACAATTATTATATAGTAAAACTTAGCAATTACATTTGCTTAGGTTACTGCCATCTCTAATTAATCTCATTGCAGAGAGATCTCATTGTAGAGAATCTCGGGGGAGATTCGACGCAATCCAAAATAATAAAAACTTAAAAGTTTTGCCGTGGTAGTACAAAACCCCGGGTCGATACAGGTGAGAAAATGTTAGAACAATTTTGAACTTTCAACTTAGATTAGACACTCTTACATATACTTAATACTGGGGAACAATTTGAAACTTAACTTATATTGAAATATATTTTTAGCTGTTTTCCAATAGAATTAGACATGCTGGTTTCAAAACTGTTTTTAGTTTTCTTTTATCACGTCACGTTCGGTTTCTATATGGGTGGGGCGCATGCTGGTCTAGACCTGCCTGTTTAGTTACGTCTGTTATACTCTGGTGAAACGTTGTGTGTCGGTACGTAGTATTTAGTATTTCGTTACGGAAGTGTACAGAGCTACGTAGTGTGTTTGAACTGTAACGTTTCCTTATGGTTACCTCTGCTCCTACATGAGGAAAGTGCGAAAACAGCTCCGATTTGTTTTGTTATGTATGTGGCAAAAACGTTTCCCAGTCAAAGGACAAACTTCAGTACATTTGCCAGACAAGCATATTTTGCCTCTTTTAAAGTGAAACTTGGTGATCAAGATAAAGCATGGGCACCTCATAAAGTGTGTAAACAGTGTGCTGAGGGTTTACGGATGTGGACGAAGGGAACACGTGCTAAGCTTCCATTTGGTATACCTATGATTTGGTGCGAGCCCAAAGATTATTCAAGAGATTATTACTTTAGTATAGTGAAAACATCGGGATATAACAAGAAAAGCAAATGTAAAATAGAGTATCCTAGTTTATCGTCAGCTATACGCCCAGTACCGCATTCAGTCGAAGACCCCGTGCCACTTTTCAATGAATTTCCCTCTTTGGAAGAAAGGGAATACAAATATGGTGCAGATGAAAGCGATTCCTTTGAAGGAAGCAAGGTATCAAGGTAGATGGGACGTACATATGATGGCTGACTATTGTTAGAGCATCAATCCTGAAAAAGCACAAGCTCAGCGGACATAGCAGACAGAAACCTCTATAGGCAAAAATTGACGATGAAAAATGCAGCCAAAGAACGAACTGAAACGGAAGACTGGAGTGAGGAAATTGAAGAACTAATTACCCACGGAGAAAGGAAAAGTTTTGAGGCTCAGAAAGCAGAATTGTTAGAGCTTTGTGTGATCTATTGGGTACATAAGCACATAATAATAATTATGTCAGAAAAATTCTGAAAAACAGAAAACTGTTTCACGGTTCATTTTGGTTGAGAGTGAACAAGGCATAATCACATTCCATGATCTTAGCACAGTAGTTGGGTAGCAAAAACAACAATTGCTTTAGCATCAATTAATTAATGCTTTACTAAAGGTGGATCTATATGACGAATTATATTTTATAAGCCAGAGAGGAATAAAAGTGGAAAAAAAGACCATTACCTTTAGATTGGAGAAAGCGCTCAGTTATCATAGTCATATCCATAAATATCTGGGAATTATATTCTTAAATATCGTTCTTAATGTGCTTTTTTTTAAAAACTTTATTTAATATAAATGTTATAAATTTACATTTTGCATATTATTATGGGATATGGTCAATATAGTTTAAACCAAAAAGAATTAAAGTTAATTTATTAAAATATTATATCTCTTCTAGGACCTAAATAATTAACAATTAAACCTACAGATGTATGATTATACCGACTAATAACAAATATTACTGATAACAAATAAATCCACTCTTTTACTTACCAAGAAATAAATAATATAAAAAAAGGAATTAGTTACAGCTAATTACAGATTGTACAAATTAAGGGAAATAAGTTATTTACAGAGTGGCCTCAGAACAACTTGCTAAATTATTTGCAAGAGAACTGAACTTACAAGTAACTGTTACCAGCACTGCAAGTACTGAGATGTGCAATCTAACACTGATTGGCGGCCTGTTGGCCAGGTTTTATGCCTGTATAGACTTTCTCAAAAATTCTGGATTTCCTGGAAGACCAGACCTTCCTTTTATAACTGGATGATGTGTCATCTAGGAGTAGGTGGCCACCTTCAAGAGGCCCCTTCTTTTTATGAGTCTGGAGCTCTCATTAGGTGCTTTTACAGGTCATCACAAATCCTCAATAATATTAAAGAAGTCAAAAAATGTCTGTCAAGTGTCCTCTAACTAAAGGAGAGGTCACGTAATACTGGGTTACAGTTCTTACCTGAGGAAACTTATCCTCTTCTGCACCTTTTCCAAGTGGAGTTCTCCTTTGGTATTACAGAAGTGTCATATTGATACCAAGCTTACATGGAACGGCCTCATTACAAATTGATAAATAAGCAACACATGGAACCTGTATTGCTTATATCTATCTTGCTAGGCTCATAAGTAACATCTATCCTACAAATGCATTTTCCAGAACAAGCATTCCACTATGAAAACAATGGATTTATCTTTGACTAGACACACACACAAAAAAAAGAAGGATATAATTTCATTATATAAGCCCCAAGAAACTCATTTTGAAGTATCCTATTGCAAAAATGCACTTTACAGATAAATTAAAAAAAAAAGATCTCCACAATATATGCAGTCTATTTAGATGGCAATACTTCATAATAGTATTTATTTAATAGAAATAAATATAATTGTATATGCCTCAAGTCGTATGAAACAAATTGGCTAGTGCTGTTCTAACTCACTAAGTTCTATTAATAGTCTTGATGACCACTAAACAATAAATACAAAACATTGATACATAGCTAAGAACAATAAACTTGTTGAAGTACATAGTATGTTATGTATATTATACATTATTTTAATATAAAACTTTATGCATTATAAAACCTCTTAGAAGCAACGTAACCTCCTGTATGGTTATTTGTGTATGAGAGTTATTAAAGTGTTAGTCACAGCGCACCGAGTTCCTATCTCTGAATTATTTCTTCACAAGACTTTTATGTATTATTTAAAATATGGATCATGGTTCATCTTACATGAACAGGTTATGGGTCCTGCGGGCATCCATAAAGAAATAAAACGTGAAACTTTGATTGTCTTTGGCCGCCCGGCAACCAATAATTTCTGAGTTCATGATGGGATCTTAATTGAAGTCATTATTGCTGCCTCAAATTACTCACTTGGAAGGAAAATACGAATGACATTACATATAACACCAAGAGCGATAGAAATAGTTGATGGGTCATGGACATTGCCGGCAACTTCATTAGATGGCAAAGTTTCAGAAGGCCTTAAAAAGGAACTAGCTCTGTTTAAGAGTACAGACAACCAAGCTTTGTTATTAATGTCTAGCAATATGACTAAAAAAATGTTCGCGAAAGTGCGAAGATATGAAACTGCTAGAGATATATGGTTCAGTCCCATAATAAGCTCATAAGATCCCTTGATGTTATATTTCATGAATTAACTACAACATCTATTACTGAAAATGTTCTTATTGAGTTTATTCTGACTGAAATAAACCAGTTGCACTGGCTTAAACTAATAATCTACTAATTTTTTCTTTAATGAGGCATTCTATTTATATGCTACTGTGTTCAATAGCAGACATATATATATGAATTTCCCTCTTTGGAAGAAAGGGAATACCGATATNTCATGTGTTGTTCATATATATATATATATAAACCCATACAAACATAAAGATATGTACATAAAATAGCAAAAAATAGTTAAAGGGACCTCAAAAAATAATGAAATACCAAAATTTTTATGGTGAGATATTTTAATTTTAATACAAAAATGGAATATGATCATGATTTATTCATTAAAAAAATAATTTGGAACATTGAAATATAACTAAGCAATCTATTTCAATTTTTAAGATGGACACAATGAGAAAATGCTTATACAAGGTGGCCTGTCACACTTACTGGACGACTTGATGCAACATGCAAAGTGTTTTAAGTTAATGCACTTTAAAAACTCTGATGGGTGATTCTTTACAAAATAAAAACCTGGAAGTTAATACTTGAGTATAAGGCTCATAAACATATATATTTTCTATAATTAATTTTCAGTATTAGTATACTAAATACTTAGATAAAGATAGTGCTTGTATCTAAATTATAAAAGTATTATTTTGCTAGGAATTAAATTATAAAATGATAGAATCTTGTTAAATGAAAATGTTTTAAACACTTAAGAATGAATGTCTGGGGCAGGCTTACTATTATCATATTCTTCTCTAAAATGTCTTTCAATTTTTTAATAAAGAAATAGCCATCTACATTATGTTTATTAATTTTTATGTTTATTATATACTGAATGTAAAAATAAAATCTAAATATGATTTAATTCTTAGAGGACAACTGTTTGAAATAATTTAGTTAATGATTATTTATATTTGCACCAGTTAACATTTAATATGAACATGGAATTCATAAATTACTATAAGTAATAATTATTCTTTTTAATTTTACTTGTAAAATGCCAAAAAACAGTGAAATATTTTAAATTTTCCTTATACCAATCAAAACTCATGAAAAAACAATAATAAATATTCTAAATAAAAGAAAATCAACATATTCTCTTGACTCTTTGCTCATTCTTACCTCAATCATGTTTGTCCCTCCTAAATCAGTGCATTGACTGCTTTCTATTTCTAAATTATTCTATCTAGATCCAACAAAACACTGATAAAACTGAAATAATAGCTTATGTAATTAAAAGTGTTTTTAGAGCAATTTGGATATTAAATGGAGAAAAAGATATCATGCAGTAACTCATTAAAAAAATTAATGAATTATAAAACAATACTTTTTAATACTTTTTTTTTTTTTGCTCCTATTTAAGAATAAAATTCTCCATTGCACAAAGAATGTATAATGTATCATATGGTTTTATGACTTCTGAGAAAAATCAAATATATTTTTAATTCATATTCAAATAAGTTATAATTAATGAAATTATAAGAAAATAACAAATAATTTTAAATTTATTTAATTTTTAATAAAAGGGTAGCAAAAACAACAATTGCNTTTAATTTTTAATAAAAGTATTTAAAATTATACTGATAAATTACTTTACCCTCTTAAAGAGCTTTTGGGGAGTCCTGTATTTGATGGTAGGTTCACACTCAGATATATGTTATTATATTTAATATTTTATGACATATATGGTTTAAATGTAAAGTGTCTTAAATATATAGCTAATGGAGGTTTCTGATATTTAAAAAAAAACAAGCAAAAAAGAAACCTTCATTAGCTATATATTAGTTCATAAAGTAATAATTATCAGTACATTTACATATAGAAATGAATATGTTAAAATAAAAGCCTTTGTTGATGCTGATTATGGTCTGAATATTAATGATAAAAATTTTTTAGGATGATAATATTTTAATTAATGACAAGATTGTTATATGGGCTTCAAATAAGCAGTCTGTTTTAGAACTCAGCAGTTATGAACCTCTTCTCAAAACAATATTTTAAAATAAATCTACTAATTTATGCTAATAGTACAATAGATTTTCCTGAAGAAAGTCCAAGCCAAATGGTCTAAGCCTTTTGATATCAAATATAATTTTGCCAAAGTCTTGGTAAATAAGGGATAGTTAAAATCAACTATTTACAGATATAAGAGCAAGTAGATGATGTTTTGACCAAGTCATTACCACTTTGTGAATTTGAATATTTATTTTCTAAATTGAACCATATAATATTTTGAATTTTATTTTGGTAAGCGGTGTTATTGATATATTTAAGAGGGGGTATTGGTGTTTTTCACTTTTAAATGTATTTTATTCATTATTTATTTTATTTCATAATCATGTTATGAGGCACAGTAATTATGTTGTGCTCTGTGTGTCCTCTCAATATACTAGTTTATAATTTATCTTAATTTCCTATTATTCATTTTTTTTAAATTTAAAAATATTTAAGATCATAGCTAAGATTATTTCTACAAGCTGTTTAAAGAGTTTATTAATGGATTAAATTAGAAAAGGGTGGAGATGGTTTACAGGAAGAACAAAGTGAAAAATCCTTAAATTAATATTTTGATTAGTTAAACGAAATTAATTATTAACTCTATTTCCATCTCTAATCCATAATCCATGTTTATGGGAAATCTGTTTTTTTAGTTTATTTTTAATTTTGGGATATTTTTTTTTTATAAAGCTTAACTATTAAAAAAAAAAATATATATATCTTTAATGGTATTTTGACTTAATTCAATATTTTTATATTGTATTTGGTAGATTAATGTTCTGTCTTATTATACAAAATGTGTAACTAAAGTAAGACAAGCATGGTGTAAATATACTCAATAAATGTAGAGGTGGTAAGGATGTTGGCTTGGTAAAAGGAAGGAGGGTTTACTTTAAAGAACAAATTATTTACTTTAATTGTTTTTAAAATTTTATATTTTTTTTAATATTTAAATTTTTTAGAAAAATAAACTCCACATAGAAAAGTAGTAAATGATGCAACAAAAACAACAAATTACAGAACAGCTTTTCAATTAGTCAGTTAAGCTCAATTGTATATTTACTTGAAATCTAAACCTGAAATTATTTGGGTTTATTATTCATGAGAATAAGCATTTATTCTATAAATAAATAAGTGTTATTTTGGCAGAGATAACTCTTATTCAAAATTGTTGTTACACATTAAATAAAAATAAATATCATATCTTGTGGAATTTAAATACTAATAAAAAGGCTCATAATCCAACATTTATCTGTTCTTCAACTTTGCTTTGAAACTATGAATTATAATTCAACTATTGAAAATATAAAATTGATTGCTCTGATTGTTCTTGAATTTTGACTGAACATCCATTCAATCTTAAGATTTAATTTACATGTCTGAAAATGAAGGATAATGAAACAACAGATTGATTCTAAAAAATTAAGAAACTGAAGCAATTTTTTTTTGGTACCATTTGATGCACACAAAATCGAAATAAATGAGCCAATGAAAAATTAGATACTGTTACTGGAACCACATCATCGTTACAAGGGATGAGAATAAAAAAAAAATCTTAACAGTGCTTAATTATTTTCATAAGATTCAATTTTGAGCTTATTTTAGAGCATTAAATTTTTTGCCCAAGCCTCCTTTAATAGTACCTCAATAAAATCATATACATATATCATTTTATGTGCTGACATATGACATTGGCATTGCTTTTGGGCACTAGCATAAGAAAAATCACAAGACTTTTTTAAAACAGTATTAAAAAAATAACAAGTAGAATTAGAATTAAAAAAAATTAGCTCATGTGTTGTTCAATTATTCTGTAATATATAACAATGACAATATATCTTTATACCATATGTACATGAAATTCACATATTATTTACTACACTAGAATTAGTAAAGTTTAGAAAGACCATTTACTACTGTGCTTTTATTCAATGTGTGAGAGATGAGATTATAAATATAGAATCAATGTTACAAATTGATACAGTTGTACAAAAAGATATGCAAATAGTATAATCCACTTGCCAAAAAAACATAAAGCTCTACTGGTATACCCATTTCAAAATTAAATGCCTATTTATACTGGTAGAAGAATCTTATCAAAATGTTTTCCAACTAAAATTTTTTGTGTGCAATGTTTCATAAATAGTAACTGATTTTTAGCAGTCAAGATATGGTTTGAGGCGTTGGAGGAAGTATTGCATAACTTGTGTTATGGAGATCTCTCCAGACATCACTATCGCTCTTATAATGATTATACAAGTTAAGTCAAAATGTTGGCAATAATAAAATAATTACCCAACAATCATGGAACATTTTATTTTCTGATCCTGATTGAAACCCTGACTAATTTCTCCAACATAAGACTTGTCGGCCAACGAACCTCCAACCATATTTACATTTGAAGAATTTTTTTATGTTAAAGATATAAATGTTTCTAGTATTTTTCGATAAATTATTTATAATGTTCTTTGCAGATTGCCAAACAATGATCTAATGTCTACTACAATAAGTAAGTTATGAATTTAATAAGAATGTTTTGTATTTCAAGATATTTTCTTATAGTTTGAAAGAGACCATTCTTATTCAATAATTTTATAATATACTTATATTTAGAGAGAAATAAAATGAGAAGTACAAAAATACAGGATTTAACAGGAGGCTAGATTGAACAAAAATGACTAGCCACAACTAAACAAAAAGTTCCAGTGATGATCCTCTGTTTATCACTGAATCTTATTTATAGTTAAAGCTAGTGATAATTGTTTTGTATTACAATCACTAAACATAAATCATATAGATTAATTGTATTTAATCTCAACACTAAATTTTAATATGTCTAATTTTTTTCTCTTTACATTTGATGTATCCTTCCTCTATTCTTACATTTATATTATTATTAAATTTGGTAACCTTATTTTCCTATTTACAGTTATATTGGGCATTTTATTTGAATTCAGATGGTGAGTTACAATGTATAGTGGCAAAAAATTTGCATCAATGGAAAAAATAATACCAAATTATTTTTTGGCCTATTTAATTCATACCCAGGCTCAAAACCAACCATTTTTATGTTTTGTGAAACTAATTATCTTTTAGAGAACATACATTATACCTACAAAAATCATACTCTTTATCAATGTATAATATATAAGTGGAAAAACTAATTGAAATATTGTAATTAATTTATTGAGCTAGATATGAGAATCAGTTAAAATTTCCTTTCAATTTAACTATTAATTCATTTATTACCTTATAAATTTTTAGTTTCTGTTACATTTCCCAAATGAAGGCTTTTACCACCTATCACCAAGCTGAATTTGAAGTCAATTGATCCAGCTATTTGCTCAAGATTTATGGTACACACAAGTACATTTATTCAACATAATGGTCTCCAGTTTTGAAGTAATGGAAAACCTCCAATGAAGACCATAGCTATCTTCAGTTTACATTAAAATATATAAGAAATTATCACTTATTTTCAGATTGTGTGGATAATTTAGATGGGCTTATGTAAATATCTGTTGGCTGCTGATTTTCTTTAGTTGTCTTGAAATATTCTGAAAACAAAATAATATCATTCAAATTGATATTACCTATAATAATGGGGCTTATATAAACTGCATTACATTTATTTAACTCAAAAGATTAACTTCTGGATGGATTATTTATAATATTTTTAAAGGCATAGACTTTTTTTTTTTTTTTTAAGCAAATGAAGAAAGTCAAAATCAAACTTACGTACATAGTATTGCTATCAAGTTTTTTTTATACTTGATAATTGTGTTTTGACTGATTTGAGCTATTGGGTTCCAGAATGGTTGTACTTCAATTCATTATAGAAATTTTAAGAATATTATTCAATTTTCAAAGCATACTGTTTACAATGTCTTTAATTTTATGGAGAGACTGAGAGTTTTAATTCATGTGCCCTTTTGTTGATTTTTTCTAGATTTGGGTTTAGTCATAAAAATGAATAATATATTTTAGATCTTCAAGATCTTTCATTATATTGAAGGCTCTGAATCTCATTATTGTAATGTTTTATTAGAATCATTATTTATATAATTTAATGTAAAGAATAAAATGAATATTACTGAGAATATTTTATGTACTATAAAAATAGCTTAAACTATGTAAGTTAAAATAGCTTACATTTTATTATTACATATCTTTCCTCTGAAGAATTGGTTATTAAAAGGACTGATGAACAGTTAGCAGACGTAAATAATATTTAATTAGATTAGGTTTAAATTAAAAATTAAATATTAGATTAGAGTTTATAGAAGAATTGGAAGTGATTCTTTGTAACACTTCCTTCAATATTTTTAATGATTTATTGCTTGTACTAATTTTTAATACATAGTGAGAGAGATCCTAAATATCTTTAACATTATTTGATGAAGTTTTCTGATCTTCAAATTCTGTTCCTTCTTTGTTTTTTCCTTTAGTTCTTTCTTATGTTGCTGTAAAATTTGTGCTTCATGCATGATTAATCCTCATTTAAGCTGTTATTATCTCTGCTTGTTGGATTCATTTTTTGCATGAACTTAATGTTTACACAATATACAATTTTTAGAAATTAGCCAGAGTTTTTATTTTGAATGACTTCTTTTATTTGTGAAGAGTTATTATTGTAATTAAAATAATTTAGATTGAGGAAAAAAAAACCCTTCAGAGTTCAACTACTACAATAATTTCAATGGTTTGGACTGTTTTTCTCTGAGAGTTTTATATAATTTTTCAAAATTAAATATTAGCTATTTTCTTTTATCCTTCATTTAATAGTAGTTATAAAAATCTAAAGAAATTTTCAACACAGACTTAATTGTTTTGGCTGCTGTTTTAATTTTTCTTACATAGTGTTAATGTTTTAGATTTTAAACTTTCTATATTATTATTAATATTTAGCTGTTAGTAGGGTTTCTCTTTTTTGGAGGCCATTTTTAGCTATACACAATTATTTTGGTGAAGTGAAGTCAATTTATAGTTGATTTGTTTGTTGTGGTTTAAATATTTAGTTTCCTTTCTTTGTGCTGTTCCTTTAAAATATGCTCTAAATGAAAATAGATTAAACAGGATACACATGAACTTTGACAAAAGGACAGAGAGTCACAATCAGAACCTATTGAGAGCAGAACCGAATAACAATATACAAGAGGAGAGGGAAGGAGGGAAACTTCATGTATTTCAATTAAATAAGTATATTTGATTTTCAGAGAACTTAATTTTCACCATTTCATATGTTTACTAACAAAATGAGAAATTAAAAAAAAAAAGAAAAAAAAAAAGGAGAGATAATTTGCATTAGTTGTCTAATGGCTTCATACCTCTGAATTAAATAAAGCCAAATCATTATACATATTATACTATTTCAGCATCTGGGATTTTTGAGCCCCATGTTTTACCTTTCCCCACACCAAATCATCTCTTCTACAATCGTTGAGCTCTTCTCTCCCATCATTTGTAACTAATCAGCTCACAGACAATACTTGTCTTTTCTCACACCCCACCACAAAATTCTGCCTAACCGTAGATCCCCATCAGTCTAAGCCTATTGTAATATCATTTAGTCCTTAAAAAAATCCCTTAGTGTAAGTATTCATGTGCTATTTTTTTTTTTTTTTTTTTTTTTGGAAAGTAATATAGTATTTCAACCCCTCAGGCCTTTTTCTTCCTTTATGAATCCACTCTATCTAACCTCAAACCTTTGTTATATACAGAACAGAGCACATGTCTTGAGCTCCAGGATATCTCATGGGATCCGTACGGGTCTCGCAACCCTGGCATTGCTGGTTCGGGCAAGCTTTTATTGATAATTAAATCAATGGTTGTTTAGAATGGAATGGCTACTTCCAAGTGGGCAGGTTGTAATTCCACATCGCTCTTCCATTTTTCACTTCGAGGGGAATTTACTTTATATTAAGGAAATCTGGAAAGACTGGAAAAGTCTCTTTATACCTCAGATGGTGGTTCTATTACCAGTAAAAAGGTGCAGACTTATGACTATTTGGAAGTTTTAGGCCATTAATGCTGTAAAATTAGCCCTTACAGGTCCTTTAACACATCCTGTGAATCCTCCTAAAGGCTCCAATTCCCCACTTAAATATTCTCAAATGACACAGTAGCTGGGCAATGTAGTCATAGTTCTGCGAGGTGTAGTGTAACACAAGACAAATTGAGTTTATTCTGACGAGCCACCACTCTCCTTGTTTTTTTGTTGCTGCACACTTTGCCCAGGAATTCTGGGCCAAACTTTCACTCATATCCATTTCATTTAGTACGTCAGCCAACCTGTCGTCTCATTTCAGCAACAGAGGTGAACTTGATTCCCCGAGCCAAGTGTCTTCCAGGTGGGCGAGCCACAGGCATTTTCCTGATTACAGGCTATGCTTATATGAACCCGACAAGCAGAGAGGTTGTTGTAGTAGTAATACTACCACTGTACCATTGTCCAACTGCATACTTCCATGTCACTACGGTAGTTCACTCGCTATTTCTTACTAACTTTTACTTGGGAAGAGTACTACTCTAAGCCATTTCTGCTACTCTCAATTTTATTTCCTGGCTCACAGTGGACTCAGTCATAGCAGGTATTACCCGTCACTCTGTTATTTTTCATCATGGACTCATATCCCCGCCTCAACCTAAACATTCTAATCTAGGCTCACTTAACAAACTATACTTTGTGTCTACCATTTCTCCCCTTCTTAGTACTGATTCATTCTCTGATAAGTACTCTTAGGCTCTCTTCCCATTCATGCTTTATTCCACATCTGCATTCAGGCCAGAGTAGGCAGAGAACTCATAAAATAAAACTCCCTTAGAAGAAATATAGTGCACTACTTATTAAAATAGTGCTGCTCTTCCATTAAAAACCATCCTGCTCATTTAAGCCTCTCCTGATTACATCTGTGGCACCATCTTTATTGGAACTGTTCAGACTATTAAGAACCTGCTCTCAGCTTTCCCTTAGATAAATTAATATTAAGCCCCAATTAACAAAACTGTCGGCCAGCTAGTTATACCATTATATACCCCTTTATTATGTTAAAAGTAACCCTTTTTTTATGTAACAAGGTATCGTTCTTACTTCAAATGTGAATTTTCTCAGTTCTCGTCCTCCTCGGGATGCCGCCTTCTCCTTCAACACCCTAACACCCAGGGCCATTCTCATGTTGTGATCATGTCTATTTGTTGATCTTTCTATTTGCCAGTATTAGTCTGCAGATCCACTGGTCTAATTTGATCGCCATCATACCCTTCGAACCATAGACACCTCCACTGTTCTAAGCTGTTGGCTCCCTCGTTAGTATTAAGTGCTTTCTGATCCTGATGTCATTGTACACTTATACATCTTCATATCCTCTAAGAAGAACAACTAGCAACTTGCCACTGATCTTACCCCAATTATTACTAAAAATTAGCAATCACCCATTATTGTGCATATTTAATGAAATATATCTGTAAGTAGATTCGCAGCAAGCTCTAACTAACAAACTTCACCGAGTTTGTTATGGACTTGTTAGCACAGGGAATGAGGAGACATTCCCTGTGCTAACAAGTCCATTCAGTGAGGAATTGGGACAGACCACATTACCCAAGACTTAACTTCTTCAAGTAAGATCACTTGTAACTTTTTTCACTGGTAACTACACACCCGCACACAGGCATGCATACTACCCATCCTCCTCTAGGTATTACTAATGCATTATTATTAATACGCAGAAGAGGATAGGTATGTCAGTAAATACAAATCACAAACTCATCTTATTACCAATAGTTTATATAATATATTAGTGATATTAAATTACTATAGTATTTCAATATTTCTTTTTTATGATAAAATGTGACATGTTTGTTGCTAGTTGAAAAGACATGGACAACATAGATAAATCATATATATATAGCTGTTATTNATAATGGCTACCATCAAGTATCACTATTAGCCCGGAAGTTTCATTTAGGTTACGTGTGTAACTGTCAACGACTAACCAGATACTGCTCAGATAGTGTGAACGTGCAGTTATCTATTTAGGTCAGAAGCAGGAGTTAGGTTCTCACATCGTTCACAGACATTCTGAACGAAACCTCCAGCTTAAATGCTGTACAATTTTCCACCGTGTTTACAAACAGAAGTAAGAATATTTTGTTGTTTTTGCTCAGATTATGTGAGTACAAACTAGCCAATTTAAAATGAAAAAAAAAAAAAATAAAAAATAAATAAAGCGACTAAAGAAAAATGACATAAATTGAAATTGTTGTCAAATAAGAGTTAAAAAGTCTACATATATATAATGGTGAGGACTAAAAATGAGTAAATATGGGTGAATAATACATTATAAGTATGAAGAAAGCTTAACTGGTTCTTACTCCGATTATCAATATTTGTTTATTAAATTTATTTTCATTAAACTCACCTTCAGGGATCTTATTGAACTCGAGTTCCTCGCCTTTGCCCATCAATATAAATGCTAAATTTCCAATAGCAAACATCGCGGCTGCCACAAAAAATACTATTTTCCATTCATTTTCATTTTTCTAAAAAAAGGAAAAATAAAAAAGCAAATAAATTATATTTTTATTTTGCAGTTATAATGAAGGACCCAGTAGATTTGCGTACCAATTGTTTGATATTTATTTTTTTGATGCATATTTTAATTGGAATAAAATAATTCTTAAAAATCACCAATCCAGAAAACAATAAATATCAATTTGTAGTAGCACAATAATTGGTAAATATATAATGGTAGTGAACATGAACAATAAATGAGCGATAAATGGTTGAAAAGGTAAATAGGCAGTATTTTATGAATGTATGGTAATCAACATTGTTCCTAAAATTTTATGTGACATTTAAGTGATTAGAGTTTCTCACCTTCAAATTAGTTAAAATTATATTATTAAACAGATATAGGAATTGTTGAATTTGTGAGAGGTAATCGTTCATTACAATTTATTACAGAATTAATGCAAGAGTAAAAGGTTAGAAACATAGGGGATATGTACACTATTAAATTTTTTATTTGTTTTTGAATCTTGTACATTATGATTGGGAGTAGTCTTATTACTATTATATAATTACTTGTATCAAAATAAATATTATTAATTTTAGAATAATTCTATTGGAAATTATCTTAAAGATTAAGAATAATTCTATGGCTCCATAGTTTGCTTTCATACTATATCGACCTTAAATTTTTCCTCAGTTGATCTTTAATAGAACATTGGAAATTACATAGTTTAAACTGCTATAGCTTAACGATCTTCTGCCAATATTTATTTATGAACATAGGCAAGTCTATTTGTTGTTTATTGTTATATTTAATATGTGAGAAATCACATTTATTATTTATGATTAGTTATTAATTTAAATATATAAAAAAGTAAATATAGCTTATATTATATAATTTTCACTTAAATAATGTTATCTCTAAAAACAATGTCGTTATACTCACAGCATCGTGAACAATGACTCCTACAAAAAGAGGGCCGCAAAAGGAAGTAATGTTTGCCATACCATTTGTTAGACCCATCAGAAGACCAGCAAAGTTGGGGAGAATGTCAAGGTGATTTATATTGTGTCCAATATATGAGCAAGTTAGAATAGTGATTGCTATCACGTACATTGTAACAACAGTGATTTCTTCACTAGTGAAGCCAAGTACCAAAAGACACAATGCTGCCCCAAAGTGACCTGAAATGTAACACTATTTTTGTTTCATTATAAAATTAAATAAAATAATAATAAATTAAAAAAATTAGGAATTTAAATTAAATTATACATATATATTTAGTTCTATGTCTCAACTAAAGATCATTTTTTTGTAACGCTAATAACAATGAAACTATTCAAATTTTGCATGTTAGCTTATTTATGAACCTCCCCCCTCCCATTTCAGCCATTAACAAAATTGCTCAACTGTTTACAGAATGAGGCTTATATACCGGATTAGGTTTATTATTTCAAAATTTACGGCCACTAGAGCATTTACTGACAAATATATACATCATAGATTATAAATGGATATTCTTCCTTGTAAAAAAGGGTAACAT
>KZ809587.1:48985-59277 GCA_000696205.2 Oncopeltus fasciatus
ATATATATATATGAGTGTGTCAATATATATTTGTATTTGGTTCTTATTTTTTATCAGTGTGAGCATATTTGTATGCAAAATATAAATTTAATTTATAATAATTGAAAAAGGGAATAGAAACTTTTTTTCATTAACACTTTCAATTTACATATACATATGTCTTATATTAAAAATGAATTAATTGTAGTAGAAGAATATTAATTATTTACTTACCAATACTGTTAAATAATTTACGACATACACCTGGTGACAAAACTCCTTTTTTCACAAGAAGGTCTGAAGTGAAAGAAATTGGAGCGGACACAATCGCCATACAAGCATATGGTAATGCTGTTATTATACCATTCTGTGTACACAACAGAAAAAAAAATACTAATTGTTTTCCGATTTTGTTTTAAATAATAATAAGTATAATAATGCTATCTAAGCACAATAATGGTGTTATTTAAACATTCTATATCTACAAAACATAAATAACCATTACTTATTGTTTTCTAATTCCGTTTTAAATATTGGCAATTGGCATAATCTAAAGAAACATATTGATGTAGGTGATTTATTATTTTCTTGATTAATTACAATAATTTTTTATGGGTTAATATTTATGACAAATACATATCATTAATTACATANACAAACATTGTATACATTGTGCATGTATATTAAATAATTACTTTAGTTGATTACAATATACAATTAACAAAATAATAATAATAAAGCAAACAATAACTAACAACTAAAGAACAAAAGAACAAGAAAAGAATAATTGTAACAAAAAATAATGAATGAAATGAAAAAGGACTTGGAAATAAATTAAAATATGAACAGTGAAAGAACTAAAAACTATACAAGAATGAATATTTAAATAAATATATGGTTTCAATTTGATAATTTAATTATGAGTATCTGTCATTTATGTATTTAATTTTTTGAAGAGGGAGATTTTGTGGAATGTTTTGTATTCTGTTAGTAATTTGTCCATCAATAAATTGGCTTCTACAAGCCATTTTCCATATTTCACTAGTGCCTTTCTTGTTAGTTCTGTCCTGTAGTCAATAAGTAGTGTACAGAATGTATATCAATTGTTGGTATGTCTGTTCTTGTGTAAAGTCACAAGGGCAGTAAGAAGAATCTTTAATTTTAAATCATTAAAACTAACTTTTTACTGTACCGTGTCCTGTAATAGCTTGAGTCAAGTAGAAGTCTACCCTTGGGTTTCGTTTCTTATAGTACGTTTGTATATCAGGTACAAATGTGTATAAGTGCCTAGATTTGCATGTATTGCCCCATTTTGATTGTCAATGTATTAAGGCCTGTTCGTGTAATAGATGTTTTAGATGTTGCTTTGAGATTAGATTGTAACTCCTATAATATTGGGTTAACCCCCACCCCCTCACCCCCTCACCATCTCACCCATCCCTCGCCCTCTCTCTCTCTCTCTCTCTCTCTCTCTCTCTCTCTCTCTTCTCCCCAATGGCCTACCTTAAAGACCTTAATGCCTTTGTAACTCATTGCCTTCTCAATATTATAAGGTGAAGTTAGTTCTTGTTTTTAATCTCTGTGCATATTTAATGAAACTTGGGAAATATGCTTACTCTGTGCTGGTCTTGCTACTTCAACAGGAAATCTATCACATATGACCGAATCAAGTTAAAAAAAGATGTCAGAATTAATAAGTCAGGAATGGCATTACATTTACACATTTTACTGGTGTACAAGTAACATTAATTCATTATTGAATTTTGGCTTTATTTCTTGGGGATTTTTAAGTGCATAAATTATGCACTAGAGTGTTTTTCAATCTTTAATAACTCACATTTCAAAATTTTTCAATGGCTCAATGGTTTATATTTCGAGTTGGGGAGGCAGGGTAGCTCGTTGGATACGTTCGGACCTCGCAATCCTGGTGCTGTGCGTTCAAATCCCGCTCTGGGCAAGCTTTTTTCTGCAAATGAAGGCATGTCCTGAGCCATGGATATTTATTATCGGATGGAAACCTGTAGATAGCCTCTCTCCCCATGATCCAATGTGATTGAAAGAGAGGCTATAACACACACACAAAAAAGGATACTCACTAAAGTAGGCGGAAGATGTTGTACAGCATTGAAGTATGTCGGAATCTCTGTGATTAAAGTCCAGTACCCCCAGGCATGACCGAGTGTGGGCATAACAATGGCCCAACAAGCTTTACTTTTAAGGATCTCCCGCCAAGGAATAGGAATGTTTTTCTGAAAATTAAAAGTTGTATGAAATAAAAGTTTTTATTCTATGCAGCACTTTAAGTATTCTAGGACTACTAGCACATGGTCACCGGACGCATTCATCCCTTATCAATGTGAACACCAATTGCCACATGTTCTAAACTAAATACTGTGTCCTTTTACTTGCTAAAATATAAATATATAGCTAATATATATAAAAATACAATATATATAATTTATAATAATTGAAAAAGGGAATAGAAACTTTTTTTCATTAACACTTTCAATTTACATATACATATGTCTTATATTAAAAATGAATTAATTGTAGTAGATGAATATTAATTATTTACTTACCAATACTGTTAAATAATTTACGACATACACCTGGTGACAAAACTCCTTTTTTCNTATGGAGGGAAAGAGCCTTCTGCTCTAGGATAACTATATTACATCTGCATGCACAGTCAATCCCTCCATTATGTTAGACAGTCAACCAACTATCTCCAAATATAATATATGTATTTATTAGGTGTAAAAGTTTTTTTTTCATACAGCTTTTAAAAATAAATTTAATGTTGAGTTCGTTTAAAAACGAAATCGAACAAATAGGATTGGGTGATTGCCTTGATGAAGCGTAAGTATTTAATTCAAGCGTGAGTATTAAAATATTTTTATGATATATTGAATGTAGCAATATTGAATGTAGCAATATTGAATGTAGGGTAACGAAACACAACTGATTTGTCTAATTTATTTAATGATAAAACCAATATTGTAGGGTTTATGCAGCCCAAACAGGAGTAAAGGTTTACCTGAACTTTATATTTTTTATATTTTAATTTAATGTACAAAAAACAGCAATGGTTTAAAAAAAAAAAAAGTGAAATTTGGCATTTCCTTTTAAAATGTAAAAGGATGGCTGATGTAATTATAGAGCAAAGTCATCTCTTTAGGAGTGGGATATTACCTGAAATATCAAGTGAGTATAAGAAATGCAAGGAAATAGAATAAAAAAATCTTACTATCTCAGCCGGGACTCGAACCTAGAATCTCCAGCTTGCCGGGCAGTTATGTTAACCATTACACTACCGAGGCTAATTTCTAGACAATTTCTTCTACTCCCGAACTTTACTCCGAGCCTAAATCCACGAGTAAGGCAAATATGTCGTCTATACTCGAAGGAGCTAACATTGTGGGCTATTTGTTAGACTCTCGATTTTTTCTTATATTTCTTTTTTTTAAATACTGATTTTAGTTGTGGTGTTTAATCCCACGTTAATTTTGTACAAAAAGTGCGAGGGAATATAATAGTATTAAATACCACAACTAAAATCAGTATTTAATTCAAGTGAGTACGTTTGTTTTGATTTAACAGGAGTAATATTTAGTTTTGAATGAAACCCAAAACTGTTTTAAATAATGAAATTAATTGTGGTATGTAATCCCACGTTAAATTTTCTAAAAGAAATGCAAAGAGAGCCAGAAAAAAAAAAAACTTACTACTTCAGCCTGGAATCGAACCCGGGTCTCCACTTTTTGGGCAGGTATGCTGACCTCTACACCACCGAGACAAAACTCTTATTTATGAACGAAATATATAGTTTAGGTGTTACACAGCAAAATTGATTAATTGAACCGTACATTTTACTATTACAGCCTAGAAACTGCATTTATTTGTTTTCTGACTGAAATTTAGTATACTGCTTTCAAATGAAACATAAAAGTTAATTTTATTATTGTGCAAAATCAGACGATTATTTTAAGTGTAATATCCTCATTCTTATTAGTCTTAGGAAAACAATTTATAGAACACTCTAGGTGTGAAATGTATTTTTCTACTAAGACTCAGTCATGGAAATGTGAACTTAGGGACAGGATGTCCTCTCTCGTTTTCATGATAGGCAGCCCTGAAGATGGCTTACAATGTAAGCCGAAACGTTGGCAGATAACATTTTAAAAAAGTACACTTTTTTTAAATTTTTTTTTTTGATTTTTTTATCTACCTTGACCGAACCCCAACTAAAATCATCTAATAATATTTTTCTACTATTTAAATTCTATAATATTTTTACGAAAAATTCGTAATATAGAAGATATTTAATAGTGTAACTTCAAAGGAATCCCACTTTTTCCTGCCAAACAGATTAGTACCAGCCTACTTCACCTCTAGTCTTATCTTCTTCACTTATTGTCCTCACCGGCATTAGACATTTACTCTTTACATGTTAATTTAATCAAAGTGTGGAGTTCTGCTTAGTTTGTTCAGCTTTTTATAGTGGATTTTGTTTTTCCTAAGGAGTCATGCTAGATTATTCATTTATTTTGAGTAAATATATATTTACTGTAAAAGGACATGAACTCACAGGTAGGCAGGTCGCTGTTTCAGCTAACCTGGAATCAATAAACATTTTCTCTTCTCTGGAAATGTAGAAGCACTTGTCTGTGGAGTCAGCACCAATGAGAGCCCAGAGAATGGCCCACAGAACGCCAGCAGTGCCCGTGAAATAGAATGTTGACGGCCACCCATAATTAGATCCAATCCATCCAGAAACAGAAAATGATACTAAATTTCCTACATGTATTCCTGCAAGATGAAAAGTCAATAAATTAATTTTATTGGTTAATTTCATATTAAGGGATGAAATCAAAATGAAGAATTTTTAAGTATTAAAAGTTGTTTATTTTAAAAGATAAAATGCTTTTACAATTATAACTATGTTATCTTTAAACTCTAAAGATTTTAGCCTTAATCCGATATCTTCAGGTCTTCTTCCCCATAAATATAGAGATACATTTTTGTTTCTATTCCCCATAGGCTTCTATCAATCTGTGACAGTATATCTGCATTGAAGAGTTCCTGAAGATGCATCATTAGGACTAAAACTTAAATGAATAAACTTTAACCAACATGTAAATGTAGTTGAATGGAGCCCTCATTTACTTCTTTGGTGCATAAACATTTTTCAGACATAAAAGTAACCATTTTTTTTACTTATTTTTAATTTAAATTGATTCTACAATCAACCTAATTTCTTTTTTACTCTAAATTATTTATGTACAGCTAAAATAGTTACATATCATTAAGCGGTCCACACAATTGCCCGCACACAGAAAAGCTTTATCTATTGTGTACAATACTTTAAGAAGCTTAAGAAGAAACAGAAGAATCATAGTGGGGAAAATGTCCTTACATTTAACGATTAACCGCAAGGGAAATCTGTTTATTTCAGGAAGCTGTTGCGTGAGGGCTATTCTCAATCATGTTTTAACAACTCTTCTCCACTTATCAAAACGTGTCACAGGCTAATATAATAAGCAAATTATTTGGTTTTGTCTATATATCTCCCTTATATGATCTCATTCCTTAAAATAATGTAATAATGAATTGGACAATTTATTACAAAATGAAGCTTTACTTAACTTGAAACTTAAGGCACAAAGGAGACCATTCCAAAAAAAATTTGGTTTTAGGAATTTTTATTTAATAATATGCATCTTTGGGAGCAAAATATGTACTCTTTTCTAGGTCGATAGAATTATTGAATTAGTCTTAATTTGAGAAAAAAGTATAACTGAATACTTCAAAAATATACCATTGATAACTAACCTTCTATATATCTATTAGTTCATTAGTTGCAGTTTTTTTCTTTTTCAATTTTTTAACATTTTAATGAAAATATATGTAAAGTGGGATGACCACTTTTTTCAGCTAACCTGTTTGAGTAAGAAAAATACTGGGTTTTGGATATAATCAATCACTTCTTTAGATATATAGATAACAATTATTCATAATTTTACTTAAGTTTACATTTCTATAACTTACATTTTTTTTACATACACATTTGATTATATAACTTCATTTGTGATTTTAAAATTTCATTTGCTCCCTTTTCTTTTACTTATTTTTACTATAGCTGGACACTATTTTATAACTGGAATAATTGTTGCAAATTATACTTTTCTTTTTTTATGTTCATTCAAATAAGTAAAACTTATTTATTATTTATTTTTTAATAAATCTTTATTTATTACATTCTGTTATATAACATCTTGTAATTTGATGACTTAAAATAAATGTACATGTATAAAAATAATATAAATAAAATAAAAGAAAGAAAAAATATAATGAAATAAAAATAAAATTAACAATAAATAAATAAATGGTCATCACTGTGCAGGGAGAAGGGGCCCATCGACCCCACTCCCAATAAGTTTAGGCATTAAGGCCCAGGAGGTCGCGAGGCCATCTCCGTTTTAGTCGCCGGGGAGGATTGTGGGGATTGGAGTCCGACGACAGGGATTGGGCAAATGGATTGGGATGAAATTGGAGTTTACTATGGAAGAGTTTGAAGCGGGTGGAGATAAGGTCTTTGACAAAAGGAATATTAAAGTCGTGATGAAGGGTAGAGTTGGACACATAATATGGAGCGTTAGCAATTATTCTAAGAATTTTGGACTGAAAGGATTGTATTCGTTGGATATTGGAAGGCTTAGCGGCACCCCACAGTTCTGCACCGTAGGTCCAGATTGGTCGTATAATGGTCTTGTAGATGGTCAGTTTATTTTCTAATGTGAGCTGTGAGCGCCTATTTATAAGGCTGTATAAGAGTCCGTGGCGTCTGTTGAGTTCTTGTCGTTTGATTTTAGTATGTTCATTCCAGTTGAGTCGTGAGTCAAGGTGGAACCCTAGGTAACGGACTGAATCAGAGAGAGGTATAGGTATGTTATTGTATGTAACATTATTAGGGGAATCTTTTCTTAATTTAAAATTTACTTGTACGCATAGTAAAATTTATATACCAGTTATAAATGTAATTTTCTTAATCTCACCTTTCTTAAAAGCAGTAGCAATTGCTAATCTCTAATGTAAATAAGTCGTCTATAACTTATAATTAAGAGAACCCCTTAAAATGTTGTATGCAATTACCTGTAAAAACTATGGTTGTACACCTTCCTCTCTCCATAGGCAGCACCCACCTGGTCATCAGCCCCATTGCGCATGCCATCATGCTTCCCTGCAGGACATTTAATGAAACATTACTAGTTTGCCGAATATATAACAGCATTACATTATTATATTAATGACCTCGGAACATTAGGTATTAATAAAAATAAAATAAAAATTTCCAATGGATTCATTTAAAATATATTTATATTTAATTTGGAGATAGTTAGTTGACTGTCCAACTATGTGAAGAAGGATCGGTGCGGGATTCAGTCTTTGAATTTTAACTTTAAGAAATAAAAACTAATCTGTTAACCAGAAAATTATTTATTGTAGCCAATTTTTCGGCCTAAATTTCAGGCCTTCTTTAGAACAATAGGTGTGAGGGAGGGAGAGTGCCTCCCGCACTAGGACAACGAAATCACGTTTGAAGACTGACTAAATTCTCAGTTCTTATTTGTTAAAATTCTAAGACCGAAACCTTGACCAATCTTGCCACATTTCATTTACTTTATTTTTAAAATGAAAAGCACTAAAACTGTTTTATATAAATGAGTAAATACTGACATGTAATTTAGGAAATATGCTTTTTATTGATATATCTCTGCATACATATATATTTGTTACTGTGTCAAATGCGCTCAACTTTGAATAAATTCATTGTGAAAAAGACAATTAGGCTTTTATTAAACACTTCATTGTGAGCCCTCAAAACGGCTATAATATATGAATATAATATATTTATCAACATTAAATGCTTTATAGCTTACTAAATAAGAATACAAAGCATAACTCTGCCTTAGGTTTTCCAATTTAGTGATCCTTAAGTCTTCCAACTTTGTGATTTAATTTTTTTGTAATTATTATAATAATAGTGTTAGAAAAATTAGTGACACTCTTCTGAAGTATTTAATTTTCAAAATTCCTACAGTATGCCATAATTAAAAATATCTAAAATATGAAGTATAATGTTTGACTGATTAATAGCCGAGACAAAATTAATAATTATTTTATTTATTTTTGCTTCCACTTGATTTACTTCTCCCATCACACTCTGATATTTTCGATTTTTATATCTCATTGAGGGTCTCTAATATGATATTTAAACTTTTACTGAATAACGGAAATGAATAAAAAAACAACAAAACCATACTTCCAGTATAAATATAACATAGAATACAGGAAAAAAAAAATCTATGGGAGAAAGATAAAGAAAAAAATTATCGCAAATATTTTTTTTTTACTCCGCAAAAAAAAAAGGTCACTGGAGCAAAACTTTTTTTTTTACAAAACTGTAAGCTATTGAATACCTGCGGTACAGTCCGTTTTTCTAATGATCCATCTTCTCTAAAATTTTAGGCTTCCATAAGAGTCCCTAAAATTCTGTTTCTTTTTTTCAATCTCCGATTCGAAGAGGTTTTGGTAAAGGGGAGTCAATATTTAGGAATTAGCCAAACAGATATATGAAGGTGATCAATTTCCATAACCTACCTCAAGATGCCAGGGCACCTGGAACTAGGTTAAAATGGTTGTGGATCAGTACTGGTCTGCATGCTAGGCATCCGCATGTTTAGTCTATTGTTATCGATAACCTTACACAAAAAGTTTTAAACAATTAATGAGAGGGAATAGAATAAAAAATCTATCTGTCCCAGCCAAGACATGAACCTGGATAACCAGCTTTACGGACACGAAAGCTACCACTTGCAACACCAGGACGAGCCAGATAACTTATTAAATTCCCAACACACTAGTGAAAGCCTAACCCACAAGAAGACGAATACATCGTCTTATGCTCGAAGGAGCTGACATTGTCTATCTATTTATCGACTCCCGTTATTTACTTTTTATTTACATTTATAAATATTAATTTAGTTGTGGTGTATTATCCCACGTAAATTTTAAAGAATAAATGCGACAGAATAGAATAAAAAATCTATCTGTACCTGCCAGGACACGAACCTGGAACTCCTGCTTTCCGGGCACGAATGCTACCATTTGCACCACCGGGACGAGCTAGATAACTTATTAAATTCCCAACACACTCAGCGAGAGCCTAACCCACGAGAAACAAGTTTTTTTTTCGGTCCTGACTTGGACAGATAGATTTTTTATTATATTCCCTCGTATTAATTGTTTAAAATTTACGTGGAATAATACACCACAACTAAATTAATATTTACAAGTAGTTTTAATACCACCTACAACTCAAATATTAGGGGAAGGCATACTCAAATTCCTTTGAAATCGATTGAGAGTTTTTGAGACTACACCAGACATATAAGACCAACAAATGCCACCCGAAAAAATTGAATCGGAAACTTAAATGATCTAAAAACGATTTTACCTACTAATTCAAATTTTGATCGATTATATAACGTTTCCTCTTGCCACAGAAGAGAAATAATGAAATTGACAGTTTTTATGACATTCTCTCTGAATTTGCAAGGCGTGCAAAAAAATTCATTAAACCAATTAAAAAGAGTGATTATGTGATATCATTAACTATGCATTATTAAGTTCCTAAATATAGATTAATGTGACAAGAAGTTTATTTTTATACATTAATTATTACAAATAATATTTACCTGTGTGACCCCCAAGAGGAGTCTAAGAGATAGAAGGGCATAATACCCTCCTGCCATGACCAGGACTGGCAGCAGCAAAGTGGTGATGGATGTGACTGAGACATTTCCCAGCAGCAAAAACTTGTTGCTGAACTTGGTGACAAGAACTGCTGCTACAAAGTTGCTGAAGAAGTAACCAACGAAAAACACACTTTGTGTTAGCGACTGTTCAGCTACCGTCCAATCGAATACCTGTGTTTATTTTGTTTTTTTGGAAAAAAAAATTCCATAATTAGATTTAATTTACAAAATTTATGAATATTACATTAGTTCTTAATTTTTAATAATTTATTTATTACATACTTAAATGTTTATAATGTTAGATAAATATGTTTTTCTTACATATGAGTGTCATTAAAAGTATATATCTGATGGATAATATGCAATTAGGAATATTCAAAAAGATCATTTTCCACCTTTTTATTTTATCTCATACCTTCTATTCTCCGTCTTCATTGGTTTCTGCAAACCATCTCCCGTTGGCGAGCGCTTTCGGACACTGTCCATCTTCCGGCC
>KZ809588.1:27059-37994 GCA_000696205.2 Oncopeltus fasciatus
ATTGTATTTATTATATTTATGTACTTAATTGCGTATGTATCATAGCAAAAAAAAAACCGTTTCCATTTTGAAACTTAAAGTACGATTAAAAAGACTATTCAATCCCTATCATACAGTGTTTCTATAAATTTATCAATAATTTTGGAACAAGTTTTAATTGTGATTACATAGGAAGTCTTACCGCACGGTAAAGAACTCTGATAAATAGCACAAATATTTCTAAATTCGTTTGGACATACACTTTAGTCATTAAAATATACCCATTGGGTAGAAACATGGAACCTACGTGTCATAAATATATACCCATTGCATTCAAATAGCTATAGATATATCTATTTTTCTTTTTCTTCCACCTTTTTCTATAGATGATAACTATTATTTCTTTTAGTAATATGTATACATTACACATTATTGCATATATATATATATCAGTTCGTATTTTCTCAACCTTAGGCAGTTGAAAAGCTATTAAAAATCTGTGAAACATACTTTTTTTTTAATATATCTTTTTATTTCCTTTTTATATTTTACAGGAGAAGGGTTCGNCTATTTAGTTGTGGGTATACTCTTAATTGTATTTATTATATGTATGTACTTAATAATGTACTTAATTGCGTTTGTATCATAGCGAAAAAAAAACCCGAACAAAGCGTTTCCACTTTTAAACTTAAAGTACGATTAAATGGATTATTCAATCTCTATCATATAGATGGTTTGCAGAAACCAATGAAGACGGATAATAGAAGGTATGATAGTTCTATATTCATTGGTAGTGAAAATAACCCTTTAGATAATTTAACTATCATATAGTGTTTCTATGAATTTATCAATAATTTTGGAACAAGTCTTAATTGTGATTACATAGGAAGTCTTACTGCACGGTAAAGAACTCTGATAAATAGCACAAATATTTCTAAATTCGTTTGGATATACACTTTAGTCATTAAAATATACCCATTGGGTAGAAACATGGGACCTATGTGTCATAAATATATACCCATTGCATTCAAATAGCTATAGATATATCTATTTTTCTTTTTCTTCCACCTTTTTCTATAGATGATAACTATTATTTCTTTTAGTAATATGTATACATTACACATTATTGCATATATATATATATCAGTTCGTATTTTCTCAACCTTAGGCAGTTGAAAAGCTATTAAAAATCTGTGAAACATACTTTTTTTTTAATATATCTTTTTATTTCCTTTTTATATTTTACAGGAGAAGGGTTCGGGCTTTAATCATTTGGATTTTGGAATCTAAAAATCTTTGAATTTGGCATTGCATTTTTGCTTAAACGGTTGTTCTTAGCGAATAATGTAAGAGATGGAATTGGTAGTTTTCATTTTCAGAATGAGTGACTTGTTCATAGATAGTTGCATATCGTATGCTCATCAGCCCAAGGATGTGAGCATGTAAATCTCTTAAAATTTTATTTTTACTTAGAAGATTCCTAAAACAATTACTTAGTTAAAAAAAAAAAAAAAACTTGCTACAGTGCCTTGGCAAACAGAGAGGGATAAAAGAATGACCTGTCACATGCTCCTATTTCTCCTCGACTATAAGTTTAAATTTGAAATATGAGTTCCAATATATGACATATTTTGAAATGCTCTTGCACCTTTTATTTTTGAGTTATCCAACNCTCTGAAATTGGTTTATCAGCGTGAATGGGGTGCAAGGGCCAAGACGAGTGCGTGGATCTGTAGCTTCGGCTGATACATCCATTGTTTACCAACATTGGCCTGGGAGCAGCCCCGAGGGTCATTCCCTCCCCGAACAGGCAACACCGACTTCCCAGTCTTATAGGTGTTTAGGTGGGGCTGGAGACTTATAGCTAGCTCTCCATAAAAGAGGATAAAGTGAGGCGAGAGAATGGGTGACCGCTCAGTCTTTTACCAACATTTTTAAATATCTATCTCAATTCCTAGTACAGAAAATGAAATTTTTTATCGATATCTACTTTAAATTTCTTCAATGTTTTTAATTCAGGCTGAATGCTCTTTGAGTACAGGACTGTCTAAATTACAACTGTACTTACAACTGTTATCAACAATGAAAGAGAAATTGTATTATCATGGGTAAAAAATTGAAGAAATGTTTCGGTAAATCGTGATTGTATTGATTGTATAATAAATATCTCGATCCCTTTTATACAGAATAAATAAACTAAAAATAACATACTTTTATTTATACATATTTTTTCAAAAGTACGAAACCTTCTTACTTATTTTAGATTGTCTTATTTAAGAAGAAATATAAAAATAAAGTTCCGCTCTTTCTTTCAATTGTTAATCTTAAGGCTAAGGGTCTCTCAATTTTATATAATAATATATTCTAAACTCCGTCCTACCTCAGTTTTGTTTATGTCTGTATGAGTGGATGTATGATATTTATAAGCGGGATATTTTGCCGACAAAAATAACTGGTTTTTCCACATCAGAAAAAAACTTAAGAGCTTTTCAGTGTTTGAAAGGTATTTCGTTCTTTACAAAAAGGCCTCGTTAAAAAGAAAAATTTAAAAATAATATGTATTTAGAAGGGCGTCAAATAAAAGGCAGATCACCCTTCAAAGAGTAATTAAACAACGAGAAATTCAATTAATTTCTTCTGACGTCAAATAAAAGTTAAATTTAAATATAATAAAATATACATCATTTAATATGTTAAGTGAAATGTACAGAATAGGACAAGTCATATATACAATTTTTATAACACTATAGTAATTTAAAAATATTTGTATTAATAAGTTATACCAATGTTAAATTTATCTGTGACTGCTTGATCGAGCGGTTACAGAAAAACACATTTTTACATACATTTTAACGATTTTTCCTGTTCAGTTAATTTCATCAATCTCTAATTTAA
Organism: Oncopeltus fasciatus; assembly: GCA_000696205.2. Classification (NCBI taxonomy): domain Eukaryota; kingdom Metazoa; phylum Arthropoda; class Insecta; order Hemiptera; family Lygaeidae; genus Oncopeltus; species Oncopeltus fasciatus. The sequence continues at coordinate 29,934 of KZ809588.1, forward strand.
AAAAAAATGTTTTAATCAACTCAAAATGTCGTTAAAAAAATCTATGAGGACATTTGCCCTGTGAGATTTAAAAAAAAAAATCCTAGATGAATTTTTTTTTTTTTACTATTTAACGTAAATAAAAATTATTATGAAAGATAGTCGGTATTCGGTCAATAAGCCTGAAATTGAGCTTAAAACAGCTGCTAAAAAGAAAACTTTTAGTTGACAAATTTATTTTTAATTTAAAAGTCATTGACCTCGTCTCGACCCTATTCACTATCAAAGGTCAATGAACAGCCTTTACATAACAAGCATGATTATTTTGTATACTTATTTAATTAAAGGGGTGTGCTTCACTTATAAATAAAATTCTGGTAACATGTATTTTTATTATGAAATTGTATTTCAACTTTGCACAAAATGGCTCCAGAAAATTGATTATATTTAATGTTACATTCGAATGACATTTGTATTTACATTAGAAAAATTATTCTATTAATATTTCTATGCTTAGAAAAACGATTATGAAAAAAAAAAAAGTAGAGGATAAAGACAGTTTACTCTGCGCAATTTTATAATACTTATTTTCTTGGCGATCATCCCTGTCAATTGTGTGACGCCAAGAAAGTAAATTTAATGAAATTCTTTGTCTGTAATTATTTTAGATAATCGAGTTATCTTCCTATTATCATTTGGTTGAATCATACTTAAATAACAACTTGTATTAAACTAATAGTCAAACAATTAACTTCTTGAGAATTTTCCCACCAAAAGTTAAAAATTAGGTGTTAACATTTGTTAATACCTATGGTGCGCTTTCAAATTCTTTTTCCCCTTTTTACTTCTTAGTTGTCATTGTACAAATTTTTTTTCTTATCTCTGTCTTTTGTAATTCTCAAATGTAATTTAATTCATAAATACAATTATTTTTATTGGTTTTTCTGTTTTTAAAAAGAGGTTTATATATTTCTAATTGTAAAAGCTACTCTCAGCATTCCTATTAGACTGATCATCTTGTATTATTTTTTCCTTAATGATATCTTCCTTATTAAAAAAAAAAGTAAGACTTTGATAGTAATTAATGTGATGTATCGCAAATTTCCTCATTGCCTCATTCTTATTTGACCCACTGTTAGAACAGGTTTCTGTAAAATTGTCTAATTAATACATTCCCCAATAAGGAGTCTTTATCAAATAATGAATAAATCAGAATATGGTTTTGAATTGAATAAATACAAATAGAACTCGCCCTATTAGCTGCTATCATATCTCGAATCTGTTCTATTTCCGCCTCAATGTAAAAACGTAATTACTGGAAGATAGCCGACTAAAAAAGAAATCTGAGGCCGGGGTGACTATTAGATAAGGGGAACCAGTGATAAGATCCGGTTCTAGCCGGCTCTGAAATTGGTTTATCAGCGTGAATGGGGTGCAAGGGCCAAGACGAGTGCGTGGATCTGTAGCTTCGGCTGATACATCCATTGTTTACCAACATTGGCCTGGGAGCAGCCCCGAGGGTCATTCCCTCCCCGAACAGGCAACACCGACTTCCCAGTCTTATAGGTGTTTAGGTGGGGCTGGAGACTTATAGCTAGCTCTCCATAAAAGAGGATAAAGTGAGGCGAGAGAATGGGTGACCGCTCAGTCTTTTACCAACATTTTTAAATATCTATCTCAATTCCTAGTACAGAAAATGAAATTTTTTATCGATATCTACTTTAAATTTCTTCAATGTTTTTAATTCAGGCTGAAATAAGAATAAGGCATTTTCCCTCACAACTTTTCCATATATTTCACAGATCTGACGTTTCTATCCCAGGATCCACATCAGACAATGTCACGTGGAATTTATATGTATCTCGTTATGTTTTCCATATTAAATAAAGTAGTAATTATTAAAATTATGAATAAATTAGTCGGGGGGTTTGTTATTGAAAAAAATAAGAAGTCATCTTTCATTACTAAATAAAAGTATGAACAATAAATTATATTTTTTTCTTAAATAAATCAGGAATTAAGAAATTCTATTCCCTCCTCCACATAAAATTAATACAACATATATGTTTGGCGAAAAAGTAATACTGTTTTATCTGAAAATGTGGCTTTAATATCCCTTATGGACACATTATGATAATTATTAAGTTAAGACACAGAAAGGTCTGAGTCCAGAGAATACTTTATTTATTTAATAAGAGGAACGTTATTGCGCTTTGAAAATGCGAATTTCGTATTTATTAGGGTTAGAATTTTGTTAAAATAAAAATGCTTTGGAAAACTTGAAAAACTGACAATTACTTTTTCTCTAACCCTATATAAACTAACCGAAAAATTTTGCTTTATTTTAAACTATAAACAATATACCTGACATTGTATTACCACTTGTCTTATACTGAACATGAGTGAAATTATGTAATTAGTGGTTAATCAAAGTCCAATCCTTGATTACAAAATTTTCTAAAGCTCCGGTGGCCTTAATTTCATTTGAACATGTAGAAGTCGGGTGCGTAGCGCTCATTATTTTGAGATAGAAAATTTAGTTGATAATTGAAAGTTATAAAACTAAAAAAGTAAAATAAAAATTATAATCACGGAGTCTCTTTATGTACATCAAACACATTAAAACGAATATTTTGAACTACATAAAAAATGAGAATAAACACCGTTATTCGATTCGTCAAAAATTGTAATTTATTAACAAATAAACATTTGTTATTCTTCATATAAGGCAATTTCAGCATGATGAGGTAGTTTTGTACGTATAATTTTTAACAAAAGAACTCTAAGCTTAATACACTTTAAAATTGTTCAGAATGTAAATAAAAAGAAGGTAATTGAAAAAGTAAAATACGACATAAAAGATTTATTAATATGAATTTTTAGCCTTCATTTGACAACAAAATAAGTTATATTATTTATTTGTGATTCGTGTGTAATGATTCTATTGGATATTGTTATAAGCTTTATAATGTTACGTAAGCGTGTGATATTTGTGTTGCATATTGTGATAAGTTACGTAATATAATTGATATAATCGGTATGTGTGTATATTTATAATTTTGATGGAATAGTGATTTATTACTAACAATGAAGTATATGCATAATGTGTATTACATGACTTATCCAACTTCAAATGTACATTTCTGAAAATAGATATTATATTCTGTTATAATATTTAATATAGTAACTTCAAAGGGTATTCTTCTTTTTAAATAAATAATTTTACTTCGGTATGTAGGCTTTTTATCAATAACCGTCGCATACATTTTTTTTTATGGCAGAAATCGTATAAGAGGAATTTTTTTAGGGATATATTTATGATATTTCACATTAATTAAAAGTAATAATGAAGTTTATTATTCATAAAAGTTGAGTTATATCATATAACACATATTTATCAAGTTATATAAAGTTCCACTTATATCTGGGGAGGGATAAATACCAATTTTGAAAAAACAAAAACAAACCCAAATTCCTTTAAACTCGAAACAGCAGGACAAAGTTTGCTATTTTGATAATATTATACTGGCCTTAAGCTAATAATAATAATTCTAAGTTAAGCCACTACTAGAATTGTATTGATTTTTGGAGTGTAGCTAATATTTTTTTTTTTTCTATTTTATTATGTTTGTAATGAAGCAAATAAACATATATTTATAACTAGCATGTAATATTTTATTCTTATGTTGTTTTTTCTTAATATAATATAGAATTTATATCGAATATTGCATCCATTATTCAATGATCCCTTTCCAGGCGCTTATAGCTGCGCAGTTGATCGCCCAAAACACACACACACAAAAAAAAAATCTCGCCTTCAAAATGAGAGGGAGAGATTTCAAAAAACCATCCCCCAAATAGAGAGGAGTATTCCGGGATTCTAACCTGTACGGGACAGGGTAAGGAATTCCATCAATAGGGTAAGAGGCGCCATGAGATCGGTAGCCCGTACAAAAGCCACGACCGATAAGAATGACAAATGGCCGAAATATCTCCTTGTCACTTATCGGGCGACATTTCCTAGCGCAGATCGACTGTGAAGCGATAAAACCACTACACCACTAACACTTGTTGAATGAGTTGGCCCTTCACATCTTGTCAAATCTCACCATATCTACTATTCCTTTCCTACAAATCTTCAGTAAACACTTTTACTATATCAGGCCATTAAAAAACTGTATTTGTTTGTGTCGTAGTAAAACTGTGTTTGTTTGTGTCATAGTAAAACTGTATTTGTTTGTGTCATTCATTGTTAAACTGTTTATTGATATGATGATCTGTATGTTTTACGCTTCCCTTGTATTTATGTATATGTGTGTATTTGTTCGTGCATGTTTTGTATGTTTGTATGCGAGCGGGTTATTTTTTTTTTTTTTTCATATCTTGTCAATCCCATATATATACTGTTTTGTTTCACAAATCATCAATAAACACTTTGACTATGATATCAAACCATTATGAAACTAGTATTTGTTTTTGTCGTAATAAAACTGTTTATTGATAAATATACGGGTGTGTATGTTTTATGCTTGTTTGTTATTTATGTATGATGTGTTTTTGTTCGTGTATATGTGTATTTCCGATTAGGTAATTTATTTTGCTAAAAATAAGGTATGTGAATTAATACTTCCAGTCAATCCTCTGTTTTCCGATACTATATAAACATTGAACAAAACTAAAATTCTTACGCAAGAGATCCTGAAATTTATAAAATGACTGTCTGAAAAATACTAATTAGCCCCAGCGAAAATTCTTTAGTTTATCTCATCGTGTTAGGTTTCCACTAATTTCATTTGAAACTTGAGATTGCATAAGAAATAAATTTCATTATACTTTCAGATGAAATAATTTGTGCTAAAATACATAATCGAAATACATCATAATTACAAAATATATTCTATCCTAAATTTTAGCTAATAACTAATTGATATAAAAAATTTTATGTACTTGTTACATGAAAATATTTCAAATGTTCATACATGAGTTGGAAATTATTCGATAATAGAAGCTTTACCAAAACTAAGAGATGTTTGTATCCCCTTTAGAATATTTGTCATAAATTAATAGATCTCAAATTTTAATTAAGTCTCTACTTTTTTAAGTAATGTTAAATAATTGTTAACGTTTTGCCGTTTTTTTTTACTACTTATATGACCATATTAGTCATCGAATTTTCCGACATGGTAAGTAAATAAATGGTGGAAGTCTGTAAGCAAGTAAGCAACTTCATTTACAATTTGCTTCCTATTTTATGCTATTCACAATTAACTTAATTCAAAAAATAACACTGGAGAACAATTTGAAACTCAATTTCTGTTGAGTTAGATATTCTATCTGTTTTCTATAGAACTAGGCATGCTGGTTTCAAAACTGTTTAGTTAGGTCTGTTATACCGTGGTGAAACGTTGTGTGTCGGTAAGCAGTATTTAGTATTTCGTTACGGAAGTGTACAAAACTACATAGTGTGTTTGAACTGAAACGTTTCCTTATGACTACCTCTGCCCCTACACGTCGAAAGGGCAAAAACAGCCCCGATTCGTTTTGTTATATATGAGGCAGTTTTATCATTTCCAGTCAAAGGACAAACATCAGTACATTTGTCAGACAAGCGTATTTTGCCTATTTTAAAGTGAAACGGGCGCCTCATAAAGTGGTCATTTGGTATACCTATGATTTGGTGCGAGTCCAGATATCATTCAAGTGATTGTTACTTTTGTATAGTGAAAACGTCGGGATATAACAAGAAAAATTAATTTAAAATAGAGTATCCTAGTTTACCGTCAGCTATACGCCCAGTACCGCATACAGCCGAAGTCCCCGTGCCAATTTTTCTATGAATTTTCCTCTTTGGAAGAAGGGAAATACGAAAATGGCATTCAAAAACATTGTTAAAGACTTTCTTGGAAATAAACGAGCATTGAATTACTCCGAAATTGTCCAGCAACTCTCGGAAAGCTTCCAAAAGCTGGGTTGCAACATGAGCATTAAATTGCATTTTTACGCAGCCACCTTGCAAATTTCCCAGACAATCTTGGTGCAGTGAGTAATGAGCAGGGTGAGCGTTTCCATCAAGATACGAGGGTCATAGAAACAATGTATCAAGGTACATGAGACGTACATATGATTGCTGACTATTGTTGGAGCATCATGCGCGCATTTACACAAACTAAACCCTCCAGAAAAAGCTACAAACCCAAATTTTTATCTTAATTTTTAAGTACTGTTCATTAATTAAACAATTTTATATGAATGAACTCGATTTAACTTACATTAAATGTTTTGTTAACTGTATATTTGGTACATTTTTACTTTATGTTCTTTTAAATGCATGATTTTTATGATTTCTGAGGATATCCTGTAGTTTAAAAAGTTTGACAAAATAGACTAAATCTGAGGTTACTCTCAGATTCAGACGCCAAGAATTAGTGGAAAAACAGTGTCAGATGTAACTCAACAAAAAATGTGTTCCCCAGTGTAATTCTTAAAATTGTAATCCGAAGAGTACCCTATTGATTTTCATGAAATTTGAAAATGTTTTTTCTATGTAGTAATTCAAAAGTTTCCTTCACCCAAGGGGGTTAAATTAACAGTAAAAATCCTGTTCCGATGAAAGCAGAATAATATAATTTCAAGATAGTTATATTTATCATTTTTTGGATTTGTATATATCGCATTACACAACTTACGGTAGAGAAAAAGGCGCTGCCAAAAGGGAATATAACATTTTGACGAAAGTCGACAAAAATTGATTGGGGCAAATACTGCTAGCTGTCGAAAATTTAATAGCCTGCAGACAATCACTCAGCCAACTCTGAAGTTGGCGCCTGCCATACTGTTCCCTTTCTTCTACTTATTTATTTCCAAGGAGTTTTCAAGTTCCAAAGAGGCAATAATTGCTGTCAACTGGAGAGAACATCTTTTTAGATAACTTATCTTTGATTCAAGATGGCCGAAGAAAAATGCTAACTTTTCATTCCTCTTCAACTTTCTTCCCTTTTTTTTCTCTCTCTTATTTGTTAAAATCATTAAAAGCTTTTCAGTGCTCAAAATAAGTTTTTGCCAATGTTCTTTAATAATTTCTGTAGAAGTACTATCTTATTGTCAATAATTTATCAAATATGTTTCTATTGACATATAATATTATTCGGCTACGAATGAAGGAGCTTTCCATCAACCTCAGATATAAATCAATAATCTCTGTTGATAAATAATTTAGATTCTAAACGAATTAACATAGAGGGAAAATCGATGAACTGTAAAAAAAAAAAAAAAAAATCCAGTTATTCGCACAATATTTTTATTTTATGAGCGCTCACGGAGCAGAAATAGCATGATCTGGGCTCAGTCCCATTTTAATAAGTGGGCTCTGATTCTTATGACTTTCATAAATCAAATTACAATTTATTTCATTCTAATTCAAATAACATGCATTGACAATTTAAATGTTGATTCACACAGTTTTATCAGGATTTAAGCGAAATTACATAATCACTATGATTAATTAATGAGTTGGTTGTTTTTATTTTCTCCCTAGTGTGATTGATATATGAGAAGGATATCTCAGTAAAACACAGAGTACGTTATCAATATATGTGTGTTTATATTTATTGAAATGTAATTTTTCTCTAACCAGTGCCAAGCCATGCATCGTTTAATAAATAACAGAATATATATAATATATATATATATATATATATATATATATATATACTCTGTTAACTATAAAACATCTATTGTAAATTTCATTTAGAAGCCGGCCAGCGAAATGACAGTAGTAGGGTATGACCATTAAGCTTTACCTCAGACTGGCTTGTCTTGGAAGAAAGGGTGGGGGAAGTGCTCAACCATCGCTGTACACTTTTTCCTAACTTGAACAACGAAGGTTTTGGGACTGTTCTTAATAAGAAAGTCTCCTTCTAACACCCTCGTTTTATCATTCATTAGTTTTGAAAAAATAAATTCTTTAAAAAATTTGCAAATAAAAACTTATTTACCGAACTTAGTTCCTGTAATAAGACTGCCCGCCCAACACTCCTTAAATTACATCCTTAATATTTTTTGAAAAATATCATATAAATATAT
>KZ809589.1:10068-28662 GCA_000696205.2 Oncopeltus fasciatus
ATATATTTATTTATAAATATTTCGCTATTCGTGCTTCTTATTGCAAACCGTTGGCTGAGTGCCTTAATGGCCGAAATCTATCAAGAGATGAGGTTTATAGAAGGAGACGACAATTTAAATCTTAATATCTTCGTTATTTTTTAATATAGAACAAAGTATATGTTTAATATAATTTTACAGTATTCATATCCCATACATTTTTTCAGAATTACCCATATTAAGAAATATATCTAGGCCGTAATTTTGAGTGTTGTTGTATAAAAGTTGTATACCTTTGATTATTTCAGTTAAGATTTATAGAAAATGATTGATAACATTTATGTTCTGTACATTTACATCTCATACACAATAAATCTGCTGAGGAAGGAATTTACGAATGTTTGTACAATTAGCGCATTTCCCACTCTAATTTCCCTTGTCTAAATCAAAGTTCAGCAGTCTTATTTATTAGCTCATTGTTTGTTCCAGCTTGGGAATTAAATTTCTTCATTTACCTTTACTTATAGCCGTCTTTAATGGAATTTAGGAAATTTTCACAGATTAAGGTACTCAGGCGTATGGACATTTACATTTTCTAACATCTAGTAGATTCCTCTATAGACCAATTTTTCCCGTTTTCACTATTACTTCTCCCCCGAAAATATATTAACTAAATAATTTCTTAATGACATATATAAATTCTCATATAGTGGTTTGAGTTGTCGGTTTAGTAAATAAAAATACAGATACACTCACTACTCTTTCTCTCTCTCTCTCTCTCACACACACACATACTCATTGAATTATTTACTTATCATTCGAAGCGTTTGTAAAAAAAATTCTTTGAAGCGTTCTTTTAAATAGACAAAAAGGCTAAATGCTTCTCACTCGAAATTGAGCTAAAACTTGCAAAATAGCATTTTTTGCCTTTCATGAATGATGGCTGAAACAAATTCATGCTTCAGAAATAGTTTACATTCGGTAAAATTTTAGTAAAAATGTTATAGTTTATTTAATACTATTTAAGGGATTCATGTGGGTTCATCCAATCACGATTTTTGTAAACTTAAATGCCTAGATATTTAATTGAATTAACAAGGTCCCAAGGGAGTGAATGCACTGGCATTTTTCTCCCCCTCTCATTCCCTCCTTGACTATTTGGAGGGATCCATCCTAGGATAAGGAGAAGATGGTTGCCGGATAGTCTATCGCGGGTTAACCTGGGTTCCTCTCTGAGGACGGTTTACGTCCCGGGATGGACGAGCAAGGACTATTATTATGTACCCCATCAAAAATGATAGTGTATGAAATATGTACAGAATAATTTTTTTTTCTTAATAAAAATCCCATATATATATATGTATGGTGGTGTATGGGATTTTCCGATGCATCTCTTTGCTGGAAGCGTAAGAGCGGCAGAAGACTCCAACTACGACTGCTGATGAGCCGCTCGGCCTCGGGAACTGGTCCGATCGGCTTTCCAAACCATTCACTCTCACTCCCCTTTTGTAGTCGTCAACAGCTGATCTCCAGTGGCGCCTTATCTCTCACTCCCAGCTCTGCCTTTCTAGCGGGACAATACTAGCGGGGTGTAATAGCCTCTTTGCCATTGATAGCCATCAGTATCGCACCGTCCGTAGTCTGCCTTCCTTACATCCTCTTGTGCATGTCGTATCTATAATTCATTGGGTTTTTTGTTGAAAAGTTCAATGTAAACTATTCCCTGATGCTTCCTCAAGACAAACCTTTCCTCCTTGAACACAAGTGATTGCACTAAGACTAGAGATCACAATAACATTTAGATTGTCTTCATTGCTGAAGTTAAATCAGGATAATATATATATATAAAGCAATGTTCAAGAACTTTTCTTAGACAATGGTCGTTGACTGATGGTAAAAAAACTAATTGGGCCTTGTTGAAACACGACTTCTGAAATATATTCCCAATACATTGGAAAATAGGAAAACATATACTACCGAAATTCCATGAACGGCCTCTTTCAATTTATGAAAATGGGATATGGTGCCCCGTGCCGTATTTGAAATATGTCTCAGGTGTAATAAGCCGAATTCTAGATAAGATTAATTGTTCAGGTGGATTCCTCTAAATCTCAAAACTGCCTATTCCTCCATAACACTGATGGTTACAAAAGAAATGTGTGTGTATGTGGATGTGTTTATATATAGAGTAATCAAGAACAAGTGGGATAGAGACCGCAGGGAACACAAAATGGAAAAATCACAAAGAATAAAATTTTCGGGCATGGTGATCCTTGGTAGGATTGGTGGGGAAACAAAGAAATTTTTCAGAAGACATTTCGTGTGAGGCAAGTAAAAAGTTTTTCTTACGGGGACTCTGTTAACTAGCCCATTGCTTATGGAAGGTCTAATGATGAAGTGTTTTCCGCCACTAGCAACCTCTCTACCGAAGACAAGCGTCAGTAATCAATTAGCTGGAGAAGTAGCCGTGAAATCCCTTTTTGATTGCTCAACTTTCCGCGTCTCTTACGATATTACAATAGATTGTACGATTGTATCACAAACCTTTTTATCTCATATCTTGCTTAATCTACTAGCCCCCCCCCTCCTCCTTTCACCACATTAACTCGACAAGACGGGACAACCATACGAGACATTAGTTTAATACAACAGTATATGCTGGAAAAAAAACCCAGTAAAATCACCGAAATACGCAACAATAAACATGAAAACTATATCATAAGATTTTAACAATTTCTAGTGCAAGGGAACAGAATAAAAAATCTAACTGCCCCAGCCAGGGCTCGAACCTGGATCTCCGGTCTCAACTGGAGAGTCTAAACTCCGAGGCAGACGAATATATCGTCTTATGCTCGGAGGAGCTGACATTGTCAAGCTGCTTAAATGACTCTCGTCATTTTTTTTTTTTTTTTTTTTTTTTTTTTTAACTTGTATTTATTTATTACATTCTGTTAAATTAAAACATTTTGTAATTTGATCACCACAATGAATTTGGGACAAATCAGAGCTGGGAAATTGTATTCGCAATTAAGCACTAACAAAGATTTGTCACACAAGACCAATGTGAATAGATTGATTTCCATACTATAAATCTGCTGATATAGATATTATCCACTTATAGTTCAGTCAATATTTATAACTCATAATTGAATTTATATGTATTAATATGTAAATAAATTTCTATTGCCCAGTAAAAATAAATAAATGGAAGATGCTTCTAATATCTTTCGGCACCAAAGTGCTATAAGTAACATTAAAATTGAGTTGACTTATTAAATTTAATCCTATATATTTGAATAGTCTCTATTATAAAGAGAATTCTATTCTATATGCCGTTATTAATAATCTTTTACTAATTGTGTTTTAAAGGTATTATTAACTTAATTTGATAGATTATAATTTTATAAATTACTGTAATTGCCATAGAGTATTTTAAATTAAATAAACTACTAATTGTTATTTAGCTTACTAAAATACTAAATATTAGTAGATAATGAATTAGGGAGAAAACGTCCATTAAAATTTAAAGTTTGGTTGGAATTTACTCAATGTAATGTTATTATGTCATTGGCATCTAGAAAAGATGTTTCATGACATTGTCTTATACCATGAGCTAACAAAATTTAATGTTCATTTGATGGATTTATAATAAAAGAGTTCAAGGAATTTTACCGTGCAGTATTCCGCACTTTGTAGAACTTTAGTAAAGGCCCAAAAAGCCATATTTTTGCCGAATTGCAAATAAAATCATAAAGTAGCGCGATAATGTATCTTTTTTTTTAGAGGGGGGAAAGAATCAGGGCAGAAAGGGTATTTGGAGGACATGCTATATGCTAAATCATAGATTTTTTTTTTTAAAGCTTTTAAAAGATATATGAGATTGAATAATAGTATTTCAAAATAAATTTTAAAAATTGAAGCACGCTGTGTGTTTAAGTACATCCCATTAAAAATGTTTACTTATAATCAGCCATTAATTTAGGTTTAAATTATAAATCTGTCATTCACGCAATAATAGTATTAGTAAGAATGTAGTAAGAACGTCTGACTAATTTTTTTTTGCTCGACTATCAGATTTTACATGCCTTAATCGTTAAAAAATCAAGTTCTAAGGTGAGAGAAGAGAATTTTTTTTTCATTAAAAAATTATTCCAGAAAGAAAATATACTAAAAGCTATCTGTGCGTAAATTCTTGAATTTCTTTTTTTCTTATTCAGAATTCATGAAATGATCCAGATGAATGAGTAATTAAATATTCTATTTAAAATTTATAGACCAACTTTTGGTTAAGAAATTATTCTACTTATGAAAGCAACTTGTAAAAAGAAAAGTTACTGACTTAAATTATTGAACTTTATTATTTTCTAAACAAGATTCAACTATTCACGAGATCAAGTCCAAGTACAACTGGAACCAGGGGAAACGAATTTCTCAATTTAACTAAAACTGTTGGAAATTCTAAAGGATAGAGTTGGGAAGCTAACGGAGCACCTTTACGATAAGAATACTGTTCTTGTTTTTTCGCCGTATTTCTAATGTTATCCCACAAAATTGGTGGCATATTTTGGATACAGAGTGTGTATGTAGAAATTCGATACTGATATTTTCCCAATTTTCTTTGGGCATCCAGTCTTTTTTATTTATTTATTTTGTATTTACTAATTACATTATGTTAAAAATAAAAACATTTTGTAATTTGATTACACTGACTATGTCCACGGGAGTTTACCGAGCCATCTTCTTTGTAGTCGACAGGGAGAGTTGTTGGGGTTGGAGTTGGAATACAATGTCTATGCTAGTAGATTAGGATGGAATGACAGTTTACTGTGGAAAATGCTGATAAATAAATCCTGAACAAAAGTGATATTAAAATCGTGGTGAAGGGAAAAATATATACGTAATAGGGAGCATTTGCAATTATTCTGAGGGTTTTGGATTAAAAGGAATCGATTCGTTGGATGTTGAAAGGCTTGGTGGCACCCCAGATTTCTACACCGTATGTCTTGGTCGTAGTTATGTTTTGTAGAGCGTCAGTTTGTTTTTTATCGTTAGATTGGAGATCTTATTTATGAGTCTGTATAGGAATCCTTGTCGTTGATCTAGTTTTGTCTTATAATATTAGTATTTTCACCCCATGTGATTCGTGAGTCAAGATGGAACCCCAGGTAAAGAACGGAATTCGAGAGTGGTAAATGACTATTGTTAAATTTCACAATTATAGGAAAGTGTTTCTCTCGTACTTGGAAATTAACTTGAACGCATTTCGCATTCGTTAATTGTTTTTCTCCATTTGCCACACTTTCTGTGAATGTTATCAAGATGATCTTGTAGATTTTTAGGAGCAGTTTTAGGATCGGAATGGGAAGATATAACAGTCCAGCCACCTGCAAATATAGCTAAGAGGGTACTTGGATGGGTAGGGATGTCAGCAGTGTACAGGATAAATAGAATAGGTCCAAGCGCACTACCTTGAGGAACTCCCGCTTCCTCTTGGTAGAAATCGGAATAATCTAATCCTCGAGTACCTAGTCTATTGCAATTACATTTTAAAATTCTGCACAGCAGTGCAGTTAACATTTTTAAGAAATTAACGAAACCCGAAGTTGAAAATCGCGTTGCATATAACAGTTATTAATTTACAGGCTAGATTCTCATTGCCTGGCTGAATTAAATAAATATTAACAAATACCTCACATCTCACCATATTAATAAATAAAACGATAAGTCCACTGATTAATTATGCAGTTGAATGATCTTTCTTTTACTGACTTCGGATAATAGTAATTCTCTCATTTACCATTTCGATAATCTTTTATTCAATATTTCATGAAATGTTCAATAACAAGCTCTGTAACTCAATGTTTCGAGGAAGCAATTATAATGTTTTGTTATAATATGTCCTACGTGTAAAACATCAGTTGTGGCATTTCGTCCAGTAACTTTGCACTGAGTAAATCTTTTTAATGGACACTTTTAAAAGTCATCAGAATCACCATCAGCCGAAGAGATTGAACACGAGAAGTATGAAAATTCTCAATAAAAACACAGGGGTAAATGCATTTTAGATCTAGTGGAAGAGAAATTCCCCGAGGGGTGGGGGGTAGACATTCTTTTGCCCCATTGACCCGGCTTCGTTTTACGAGCAGTATCCAGGGCCGGTACTCGCCGCGTTATTGCCTCTCAGCCGGGGCGTGTCGTCATCCTCTCTCAGGATGACCATATTTCTCTTTTTTCACACATGTTGCGAGCCTAAAAAGGCTATGGCCCGCCCTCTCCGACAAAGGATCAACGGCTGTATTTCATCTTTATGAAAGTCATCAAACACTCCAAGTCTCCTGTGCTTTATCTTTCAATTATATATACACTTTTGAGCCTTGTCCTTTTCTTCAGTTACATTACTGATATAGTGAAGTACTAAGACATTATAGGTTATATAGGTTTTCCAAAGTAGCCGTAAACAAGTCTGGGAACTTTGGAAAACCTGTATTTTAATAAATATTTAATTTGGTTGTGGTATTTTATCCCACGTAAATTTTAAACAATTAATGGGAGCGAATAGAATAAAAAAATCTATCTGTCCCAGCCAGGAACTGGAAGTGCACCGGCCCGGATAGCAGGAGATCCAGGTTCGAATCCTGGCTGGGACAGATCGATTTTTTTATTCTATTCCCTCTCATTAATTCCTGTATTTTAATTTCTTAGTACTTCACTATATCTGTCTCTTGTTAAAATAAGTCTAAAGCCCCAGGAGACCCAAAAAGAGTAACAAAAATTCGTTGAGTAACTACATCCATTCTTTATATCCAATAATTTTTTTTTTTGGGACGTGTAAATCTAAACGAAATCATAACTATCACCAAATAGATTTTTTGATCGTAGATATTATTAGTGGATTTTTTTTTTGTTGGGATCGGTCAAGGTTTATCCAAACATGACGTGGGATCAGGGTGACACGACGTCCTCTCAAGATTAGCCTTGAAGATGGTTAACAATGTAAGCCGAATAGTCGGTAGAAAATTAAAAGTACTCATTTTTCTTAAAATTGAATTTCTCTTTGTCTTCCTTGACCGAACCAAAATAAAAAAAGTATCTTAATTATCATATTTTTTATTTAAAGAAGAATAGATGATAAAACCATAATAATCATACAGACCATTAACTGAAGCTTAATGAACAGTTAACGACCAGACTTTGTAAGATAGATAGAAAAAAGAAAATGACAAAAAAATAATAATAAAAACGGTGTTTTTTTTTAATGAAGAAAAAGAGGAACTAAGAATGAGCTTTTTTTTTTTTTTTTCATTTTTTCACGACTTGATACTTGATGTGCTAAAAAAAAATAGCTAGATATCTTATTATAAATGTGCAAAATATCCTCTTTGCGAAAATTCGTAAATACAGATAATTCTTAGTTATGCAATATTTAAAATTAAACTTGAATTTAAACATCTAGTATACCTCACTAAAATGTATTGATTATTCTGAATGATAAAGTAAATTTTTTATTTCTACCTCTAATAACAATTTAGTTGTTTTATTTGGCATTGATTTGAGTAATCATTCTAAAACTAGATTACCTGTTAATTATTGAAGTTTAAAATGTTAGATATTAATGTGAAGAGAGGATTGTCAGGAATGGGGTCTTGGTATTTGAAGAATTAAAAACTAAATTGTAACCAAAAGATTTTAATTTTTTTATATTTTTTAATTCTTCAACTAACAAGAGCGAATTCCTGACAATCCTGACCTCATAAAACTTGATAGTCATAATTTTCCTTCAATAGTTAAAAATAAAGTAGGAATCTTTTACCTACTCATATTAATACTACTTATATGTATAATAGAAAATATTTTTTTATAATATCTAAGTTTTTTAAAAAAAAATGTTTTGTTTTGCTTGAATTTAAATGACTTCTAAACGAAACTCCGCACTAAATCATCTAATTTGATTAACTTCCACATACACTAAATAAAAGGTTTAATGAATATTGCCACGTTGCGAAAAATGTTTGTTGAACTAACGAGTATTAAATTTAATCAAAGAAGACATTTAATTGTTTGGTAAGTATTTTATTGGAATTCTTATTTAAAATTTTTTAACTTTTGAGTGGCAGGTATATAATTCCATTATTTTAGTTTTTTACAGTAATCTTACTCCCACATTATTTCATTATGGTAAATAACTAATATAATCAATAAAATGTCGCCTGTTTAGTTTAAATTGTTTTCTCATTCCCATTGAGCATATATTTCTAGGCTACTCTTAATACAATAAACCTATGTTTATATCTGGTGCAGGGATAATGAGTTTGCTTGGCTGGGGTAGCAAGTATTATGATAAAGAAAATATCAGTTACACTGTAAAGAAACATAACAACAACTTCTTCAAAACAAAATTCCCCGCCCTTATCTATGTAGTCGTTTCGGTAATATATAAACCCATTTACTATCATAACATGTAATGATGATTAGCAAAATATGTGCTACTCTTTACATGTCATTGGGATGTAATTTCATTGTCCGATTCGCAATCAGAATTCTTTTAATTACATCTGTAAATCTACATGTTACATTATTTATTTATTAGATAAATGCATTTGAGATAAAATAATACTCAATAACAGCCTTATATTCCTCATATTTTTATAGTGGTACAAAAATAACATCCTCAGTTACCAATTTCATAAGACGGGTTTCTAAGAAATGTATTACACGAAAACAGCACAATTTAAGCAGATTTTCCATGTTATATTCAAGATCGATATAAATAACAGTATTTGACTAATTTAATCGTAAAATCTAGAGAAAGCAATAAGAATAAAATCTGAGTATGGTTAGCTCTATATTGAGGGTGTACAGAAAAAAAAAAATTGGGAAAAGCGTCTTATATATATTTTTAAATGATAAGCTATGATATTGAAACATTAAATTATCAATGACTATCTTTTAAATAATTTTTAATAGTTGATAAAACGTATAATTGCTGATCTACCAATCCTTGGAAGTACCTCCACCCGCTCTGATTTTATCAAAAATTATTTATATTTCATCCTAACATTAAATATTTTTTGTCCAGTTCACTGTAACCCGTCAATTAGTTGATTTGTCGGGAAAATAGTGTTCTGCCACCCCCAAACC
This sequence comes from Oncopeltus fasciatus, assembly GCA_000696205.2. Classification (NCBI taxonomy): domain Eukaryota; kingdom Metazoa; phylum Arthropoda; class Insecta; order Hemiptera; family Lygaeidae; genus Oncopeltus; species Oncopeltus fasciatus. The sequence goes on from KZ809589.1 coordinate 19,186, forward strand.
CAAGGCAAAATAAGTGAAATATGTCCAGATGTTAGTTTTAGAAATGAAATTAGTAAAAGTGTATTCCGAGGAGATGAGATTTATTGTAAAGATGCAGGATGAGCAGGCTATATTTATCTACATTATAAATATTTTACTGAGAGAGTTTTTTCTTTTTAAAAAAAAAGCATGATTCGCAAATAAGAAAAACAAAATAAGATCTACTTCTTATCTTAGAACATTCAGATTATAATAGTTAACCATTATTATTTAAAAAATAAGTAAAATACACAAAATAAATATACAATTTCAGTATAAAAATATCAAGATTTAATTTAATTAATAATTATTACATAACCGTTTTGTGAATGTTTATTATGTTTATCCTACTAATATAGCTTTTAAGGCAGATTTTAAAGTCTTCAATCTTTAGATCTTGGGCTCATTAAATTGCAGAGATCTTTTTATCTAAAACGCGCTCCACAATCAGAATAATTCCCTTAGAAAAAATCATCTATTAAAATAACCATTAGTTTAAGTAACTCTGGTGCCAAAAATCTCTTTCAAAATTTCTAGATTACAGACACAAGTTAAAATTCGGAAAATCTCCCAAAACTCCCCATTAGAAAGTACTGTCTCCGAGAAAAACCCTTTGCTAGAAAAATCCTCCATGAAACATTACCTCTGCAAAATCCCCAAATTTAGGGGACACCTGCACCTCCAGCTACCAAAATATCTATCTGTTAATATTTTTTTCGGCCCACTTCGGAAACTATAGATTTCTCTAAATCCCGGACTATATGTTATCTTTCTTGGGGGTTATGGATTCGTGTGTCGATTACTATAGTCCATAATCCAGAGATTTCATTAGCTGGGGGTGGAATAGCTGAAACCATACATGTGAATCATTATATATTTTCAGGTGGAGAAATCCCTCTTTGTGTTGAATATGTATTACGCCCATTGGCGTATGTTATCTTTTGGCATAATCACTCCTCCCAGTCCGACTCCCGCGCTACGAGAGTAATACTTTCAAAATGGAAAACAGATATTTCAGTCAATCATTTTAATTGTGGACGTGAGAGAACTTTTTTTTAACGATAATCATAATCTCATCTGGAAGTCATCATGTTTAGTTTACACGAAATTGAATGACGTTCCACCCACTTGAAGACAAAATGGAAATCATATCCATTCATTACTTATTCCGTTTGAAATCGATACCTGTCTGCCTGGAAATCATGTTAGTTTATGCGACAAGATACGTCTGTAGGCGTACCACGTGCTTGAAAGACGAGAGCTGTACCCCTCAAAGACAGACTCTTCCTCAGACTTACTTCGCAAGAGTTTTATCTTACTGAAATTGAATACCGTTGAAATACGCGACCGTTCCACTGCAGCCAGAAGAACCTTGCTGTTATCCTACCCCTATCTCTCACCCTTATGTACCCAGCCTTTCCATCATTCATGTAGTTTGACAGTAAAATATCAAAAATATATCTGAGCGTTTTTTACTCAAACTATTGCTGTATAATTTATTTTTTAAATTCTGGAGTCATGTCTCTTCAGAAATAGTGATTTAGTCACGTACAATTATTAAATAGTTAATATTGAATCAATCGACGAATGGAAACATTATTAGGAAAATATTCTGTTAAACTAAAAAAAAAAAAATGTATTCATTTATTTAAATAAAATTTTCTAATATTAGTTTGGAAAACTTCATAACTACTTATAATATGCATAAATATAAAAGCTTTTATTATTAAATATATTTCACATTAATAAAAAAGGCATGGTTTATAGACTTAACATAAGTAGGAGATATATCTATAACTGCAGCAAGAAATACAATTTTTTTAAATATCTTAATAAAATAAATATTATTTATAGCATATCCTTCATCCATGCTTCTTACCAAGTTAATTTCTATTCCCATAACCTTATTTACTAAATAAGTTAGATACTCAATTTCAAATATTAATCTGGTAGTCTAGAATGTGTCAACTTTCATACTCAATTTCTGGATATAATAGAAAAGTATTCAGAAATAGATGAGCGTACATTTTTATCACATAAATAAATGTGCAATATCACATATATAAACTACACCGTAATTATTAAAGTTTAATACAAAAACAAATATTATGGTTTTTGGAATTATAATTAAATGTAATTCTATGTATTTAAAAAATTTTCAATTCTGATACACACAAATTTGCAAATCCAATATAGCATATTCCAAGATACTAACATATTACATATTCCAAGACTTCTTTTGCGGTCTAAATATTACTATCACTATAATTAATTTATAAGGCAGAATATATATATATATAGCCATAGAGGTGTATATATATATACACATCTCTAGAATCTCTGAAGTATATGCTTTACCTATACTTCAGCCATAGAGATGGCTATGCATTGATTCATATGCACTTAGTGTTTTTTCTCCTAAATATAATTCTGCAACCCAACTAATTAAAAAAAATTTCATTTATAATTAAGCACGATAGTTATTCATTCTATCTTGGTAAAACCAAATACTAAAAATTCATATTTGTCTTTCACAAAGTTTTTATTTCTTCCTAATAAGTCACATTTAAAAATTATACATATTGTAATTTATGAAAAGTTCAGAGAAAAATGATATAATAGGATCATTAAATTTCAAAGTTCCTTTAATCTTTTTTCTATTTTAGAGAGAAAGCAAGTATGGCACACATGTGTATTTTTAAAGTGAACGAAGAATTGAAAAATTAACTCGGAGAGAGGTCCTAAAATAAATAACTGTTTGTTTTTTCATACATTTCAGTAACCGAAATATAATTAATTTTTAAAATAAAACTAATTACAGTTCATTAAGATATAAACTGCAAAAAAATTAAATATCAGATTTTCCTCATTTATTAATTAAAATTGGTTTCTGGTCCAAAATAAATTTATTGTGATGTTAGGATAGTTTGAGTTCAGAGATCTTGAATCGTTTTACACATGAATCGTTTGTATNTATATATATATATATTGATCAAGAGCTGGTGGAATAGAGAGTGCAGTGCACCAAGGAAAAGAAAAAATGACAAGGAGTAAAATTTTCGGGGTTATTACTATAGATCGCAGCCGCGATATATATTAATTTTCTATATATACTTTCTATATATATATTCATACACAAACAAGGAGTTGGTTCAGCCCTCGTAGCTCTTAGATCGCCAAGGGGTAGTATAGTTTTGGTTCCTTTTGTTCGAACAACCGAGCGGAGAACTTACAAGCGAAACTTTTTTCTTCGTGGGAAAACAAATGGCTCCCCAAAATGTTATGATTGACTCAGTCACACGTCACAATCGCTTGCCAATCACTATGATGATTAGAATTTGTCTGCGGAGTCATGTGGCATATACGTATAGGCACATTTCAGGGACTCTGGTAACGAAGCAGCTGATAAATTCGCTAAACAGAGTAGAATATCCCTTTATTTTATTTTATTATTAATAATAAGATGTAATAAGGGTTTGTTAGTGCTAAAATCAAAACACTAGAAGGAATTGGTTTAAAACTATATTAATTCCATACAATTAGATGAATTGAATTAATTCAACTTCTAAGAGTCCAATGACGATATCTGATTATTTATTAAACAGATAGCTACAACTCAGAAATTAATTAAAATTTAATTTTCTTTGTCAAATTAAAGCCGAGTCAAATAAAATCCTATGTTTGACTTCAGCTCCCCCACAACGAGTTCTCCTGTAACTTTTTATTTGAACATTGAATAATAAATTAGTTATTTCCGTAGCGGGTTCTGAACTTCATTATTAATTTATTAAATGCATTATTAGTATGCAAAGAGTAAGCATTTCTTTTAACAAAACTCTTCAGCTAAATCAAAAATGTGCAAAAGTATATTAAAATATAACACTGAGGAACATATTTTTTAATGAGTTAGATCTGACACTATTTTTTTTACTAATTCTTGTTGTCTGAATCTGAAAATAACCTCAAATTTTGTCTATCACGTCAACTACAGGAAATCCTCAGAAATCATAAAAATCATGCATTTAAAAGAACATAAAGTAAAAACGTACATACAGTTTACAATACATAGATTGTAAGTTATATCGATTATATACATATAAAATTGTTTAATTAATGAACATTTCTTAAAAATTAACATTAAAATTTGCGTTTGTAGTTTTTTCTGGAGTGTTTAGTTTGTGTACATTCGCGCTTGATGCTACAACAATAGTCAGCCATCATATGTACGTCCCATCTTCCTTGATACCTTGCTTCAATGACCCCCAAATCGTGATGGAAACGCTCACCCTGCTCATCACTCACTGCACCAAGATTGTCTGGGAAATTAGCAAGGTGGCTGTGTAAAAAGTGCAATTTAATGCTCATGTTGCAACCTAGCTTTGGGAAGCTTTCCAAGAGTTGCTGGACAATTTCGGAGTAATTCAATGCCCGTTTATTTCAAAGGAAGTCTTTAACAATGTTTTTGAATTCCATATCCGTATTCCTCATCTTCCAAAGAGGGAAATATATATTATATATGTTGAATATATATTATATTGGCTCTGGACATATTCTTAAATATGTTATTGTATATTTATGAGCTTTATAAAAATTTTCATAACTCAAATTTCACAAGGAATATACTGCAGTTTTAATTTTTGTCTATCCCTACATTTCCTCATCCCATTATAATTATAAACCAATAATTTATGGGTTTGTTATAAATTGATTAAATACTGTATTCCGTTTTATTGTCTAAAAATATGAGGACCTGCTCAACGAACGAAATTATATTCCTTAATATCTTACGGTTTTTTTTATATTACGATACAATATAAATGTTCTGAAATTACATTTTAGACCTATTTCTTTTTCTAAATATTTTTTTGGTTAGGCAATTATAATTAAGATTTGTAATGTTGGTCTTTTTCATTACTCCTTCCCTCACGACCAATCTTAAAATGAAGGCATTCGTAGAACGCAAATAAAAAAAAAACAAACCCAAGAGAAAATTATATTTAAAATATACATTTATTTACAGGTGAATTAACTCCGAACGCTGTTTTTCGAGACCAAAGAAACAGCCGACGATCCGAGGAACTCCGAAAATTGCGGTAAGTGAATTTGCAAATTATTTTCCTTACTTGACCATCCATTTATTTTTACCAGTTTGCCATAAAATTCGCTATCTTTTCGTTTCATTTTTACTTTTAGCAAACCACTATATATATATATATANTGACGAATAGACAAATAGCTTGGAAATATATATATAATTTTAAACAAACACTTGGAAACTTTTTCATTTGAAGCTTCATTCCCAACGCTGATGGCACATGCTTGGATTTAGGATGGAATACTTTGAACGGTCAAGATAAGTTTATATGTAAATTATAATTAGACACCTCCAGGATATGTTTATGGCATTTTTTTTATTATTGTTTTTAAAACTTTATTAGGGATTACATTCTACACATCTTTGTGCAACTTGTAATGCGCTGGTTAGTAGTAATACTAATAATATATACAATATAAGTTAATATAAAAATACACATCAAATTAAAAAAAAAAGAACAGTAATACATAAATATAAATAATAATATTTATGTAGATTATAAGCACATATATATTGTATACCACTAATATAAAAAAGTCGATAACGAAGGTACTATGAATGTTTGTATTATCATTTCCCATACCTTACAAACCCATATTTCTATTAGTCGCTTCTTCTGTGGAAATTTACTAAAATTTTAATTTTTAGATTATTTATCCTCCTCTTATATCGGTCCAATTTCGCTTAAAAACAAACTTAGTTAAGATAACGTACAAAATGATTTGTATTTAAAAGTTGTGCCAAAATTCATTTTGAAAACATAACAACAGACTGAACCATCAGTGTAAATTACTTGTCTATTTGTGGTATGAGCGGATTATTTCATTAGCTTTATGGCATATTATATTATTTGGGCAAGTTTTATTTATTGACTTGAGGCGGAGATCAATCATCGGTACTATTCGCTTCCATGGTGGCTCGTCGACTTCAGTATATTGGAGATTAACCTCAGGTACCGATATAATTACGTTCCTCTGGCGTATACCAAGTGGAGCAGGATGATGAGGTTTTTCACTGTACAGCTGAACGTGCTTGGGATCGAATAAGTAATTGTAAGCCGGGTTTGGGGGTTTAAATACAATTTTTGATAAGTAGGAAGAGAAGAGTTGTTGTCGCCGTATAAGGAGTGGTGGAACACTTGCCTCTGCACAGAGGCTGGTGATTGGGCTTGTCCTGAAAGCGCCTGTGGCCAGTCGGATTCCTGCATGGTGAATCGAGTCTAAGCATGAGAGATGGCTGTTTTTTGCTGATGAGTACACTATACTGCCGTAGTCTAACTTTGACTGTATCAGGCTTTTATAGATCATAAGAAGTGATTTTCTATCAGCTCCCCANCACACACACACACACACACACACACACACACACACACACACACACACACACACACACACACACACACACACACACACACACACACACACACACACACACACACACACACACACACACACACACACACACACACACACACACACACACACACACACACACACACACACACACACACACACACACACACACACACACACACACACACACACACACACACACACACACACACACACACACACACACACACACACACACACACACACACACACACACACACACACACACACACACACACACACACACGCGCGCGCACACACACACACACACACACACACACACACACACACGCACACACGCCCGTACTTATACTGTACTCGTACACAACTTTAGGTTACCGCACCAAAGAAATCGCCCTGGGGTGGAGAAACCTGCTCTAAAGAGGCAGCCTCTCTACTAAGCCATACCTAAACCTTATCTTCTACCACTTAACTTTATAATCCTTAAACCACAAACAATAAGATAGAACCGGACAGATACAGGCAAATGGAAGGACCTATTTTGGGACTTGCAACTTAGACTTTGTGAAGTGTGTCACAGTCTAGCACCAGTTAAGTTCTTGAAACAGAATAGATGAATTATATAAAAAGGATATTGTGGCATTACAAGAGATTAGATGGAAGGATCCTGAAATAATTAATAATTAATTTCAAGGTTATGTCCATATGAAAAGCGGTTAAAATTCCTTTTTATGAGTAACGTGATCAATGATTACAGTTTCAGTAAAGAAATATTCTCTTTTACTATAATTGCATTAGTAGAAGGATCGGACTGAGAATGAAGTTCTGCAAAATTTTCTGCTAATCGCACAGCGCTCTTATCTCACTATAATAATAATCTAATATAATAATATAATAATCTCACGATATTACGTCAACAAATGATAAAAAATTATTTTACTCTCACAAAGAGAAATATAATTTTTTTTGACAATTAGTAACAATTCATAGTAAGCATAATGTTTCAAAAATGATGGCATAAGAGCTATTTACTTTGATTTGCCGAGAGATGCGATAATGGAAAAATAATGTTATGAGCATAAAGATATATCCAAAGATATCTGAATGGCCTCTTCCGTAATCAAGTAAATCGTCTGTTCATTAATAATATAGCATTGCTTAAATAACGAAATGCAAAAACCTATAGAGCATAGCCGTTTTTCATTGCAGTTATTTCAGAGTATGACCAAATGTATACAGAAAGTGGTTAGTAATTCTCAGGGAAACTTAGCGACAGTAATGGTTTTCAATACAGAAATGCTAAATAGATACAGTTTACAGCAGGGGTAAGTGATTTCTATAGAAGAAAGAATATTAAGAGAGATCGTTGGCTAAGAGTGGGAAGGGTAGAAGGAGTATGGCGTAAGATCCAATGCAGAAGGAAGCAGGTAATAAATAAATATAAAGTAGGATAAAGACTAGGAGACCTGTTCTCACTAATTAGTATTAGATTATCCTTACTCGATCCTACAGAAATCTTTTACTTTAATTGAAACCCGGGTGTCAATATCCCGTATTTGTAACTCTGTGAAACTAAGCAAAGCTAGTTCTGTATAATACTGTCTTAAAACCCACTGCGCTACGACAGTGAAGCATTTGTGCCAACTAGAAGTTGTATAAGTATTCTGATGATATGAGATAGGAAAATACGACAAAAGTATGTAGGCCTGAATTAGAAAATAACACCTCAAAAGTGGTGCTAGGCTAGCTCACGGAGTCCGTTCGCGAAATTCTGGGACTGCGGGTCTAAATGCGTGTTCAAATCATGCCAAGGGCAAGCTTTTATCGATAAATATAATCTAGGCCTGAAGAATGGTTTAGAATGCGTATGAAACCAATAGATAACCCTAAACTCAAGTACTTTAAGCGATTGAATGGGAGGCTAATCCTTTAAAAAAATATATAATATATTATAATTTCGAAATGCATAACCCTTAAGGGGAAACAGATTTTTTCACACATTGAAAGAAATAAGGAGTTTGGTGGCTAGAAATATGAGTGAGATAGAAGCGATGCCTATGAGGTTTGCATGATGCTTCACATCCTGGGTGTAAGGAAATGATGTTTCAAGACTAGGGGATAAGGATGGTAGGTAGAGTTTCTCCATCAATGCTAAGGACGGGACACGAATTTGAACTTCCGGTGCCCTTGGACAGTGCCCGAGCTCTGACTCCGGCGAAGGCATGCATGCTGTTTGAGCAGGGCGACTATGCCACTTACCAGCTGACTGAGCTGTGATGAGTTGGACCGACTAGAAAGTGGTGAGTGCCCATGACAGTGATTACGTTGAAGACTGACCACGGCGATGTGTACCTGGAACATCCTGGAAAGTGTCGCGCGCCCCTGCTTACCGAAGAACTTCACCGTACAAGAATTCTTGTGTATGTCGTATGCACCGCTTTCCCGATCACTCGAACTCGGAGTGTAAAGTTATTTATAAAGAAACTGATTACGTGTTTTGTGTCGAGACATTTGATTGCAATAAATAGCTCATTGCTCAACTTATAATGATACTAAGTGGTTTAAGTTATGAAACTAGATTCACATTAGCACACTAATCAATTTGCAGTTGACAAGTGAATCTTAAAAATCTGTATCTATTGTGTAATTTACTCAGTTTTTATTATTATTTGTTGACAATTTATTTAATCAACCTATGAAATACCAAAAACATAAATATTAAATAATACAACTATAAAATTCTATGTTAATTTAATAATATTCAATGATATATATATATATATATATATATATATATATATATATATATATATATATATATATATATATATATATATATATATATATATATATATATATATATATATATATATATATATATATATATATATATATATATATATATATATATATATATATATATATATATATATATATATATATATATATATATATATATATATATATATATATATATATATATATATATATATATATATATATATATATATA